>BMAO01033432.1:0-143538 GCA_019973975.1 Trichonephila clavata
TGTAGGGGTGGAAGGGGAAAGTAGCTTCAATTAACAAAACTGACTTGTGTCACTGGTTATTCTGAGGTTATTTCAAAGCCAAGTTAGCCTTCTTTCTTGGAACAGGGAGAAGCCACCTCTCTTCCATTTCACACCCTTTTTAAATCTCGCCTGCGCGCTGGTGTATTTTCTGTATTTTGTTCATTCCCAAAAAATAACTCTTTTCGTGTTAAGCGATTTTCGTTTCGTGTTAAGAGAAAAATGCATGAAAGTACGTAGTAGTTTGTCGGGGTCGTTGTATTATTATAACCGACATTTCGTCTTAAGCGTTTTCGTGTTAAACGTATTTCCCTGTATATATATATATATATACAAAAAAATAATTATATACCTAAGATAATTATAGTCATGATAGAATAGTTTTAGCCACAGAAATACTAGGGCAAACTCCTGGCCTTAGGAACCAGGAGATTGCAGGTTTATATATATATATATTATCAGGCTCTTTCAAACTCTTGCATTGTGTGAACACATTATTTTGAAATGTGGGAAATTCGCCTGTACTGCATTGTGGCTTAACTGCTCCTCGCGCGTGACCAATGGATTTTAGATAGCTGCTCAATGAAGATTTGCCACCCTCTCGAAGGAAATCTGTAGTCAGGCGTGGGCGAAGGTCGTTTCTTCCATCTCCTTTCCCATCGCCTCTTTTCAAGCAAACCGAGGAATCACGGCTATTGCACCAGCCCCTATGTGCTTCAACGACCTTCGGACCAGATCTTTGACATTGTTTTGTTCATAATTTTCGAAAGCTATGGTGTTGATGAGTGGGTATAGGTGCTTTAAAAAATTGCAAATCTACCCAGCCATGGAGAATCGTTATTTTTAACTTTTATAGTCGTTTAAAAATGTGGATGTCGACTGTATTATATTGCACGGTTTTAGAAGGAAAAACGATGTCAGGTTTTAATGAAAGTTAAATTTTTGTGAAGAAAAATTACATTCATGTCCATAAATTAAGGATAATTCAGAATCACACAGAAATTGAACTCTAAAATAAAAATTTCACCTGTAGAATTATCACACACATCTTGAAGAAGAATATGCAAATTACAGGAAACCACCAGATGGCGCGGATAGTACGTCACAATGACGAGAGTGTAAGAGAGGGGTATATAAGGAATGGTGGCAAAGAAGTAAAATTGTTCACAAGCGCTTTAAAAGCATTTCAGTGCAATAAGTGCATAGTTATGGCACAAAGGAAGCATTTGGATGATTTTTTACGTGGTAGAATTATCGGACGACTGGAATGGAGACGTACCCAGCTCGAAGTATCCGAGGAACTTGGAATCGCCCAGAGTATCATCTCCAGGCTTTGGTAACGATTCCAAGATGATGATAATGTGAGTAGATGTTACAGCACAGGTCGCCCCCGAGTTACAACGCCGAATGAGGACCGGTATTTGGCAGTTACTGCCAAAGGAAACAGACGGAGCACAGCATCAGCCATGTCTCGTCAGCTCTCTTCAGCTACCGGTACGACAGTTTCAAGGCAGACCGTGTATAGACGCTTAGGGCACATTGGTCTATATGCTCGTAGGCCTGTCAGATGGGTTCCCCTTACCGCAACTCACTGTCGCCTGCGATTAACCTGGAGTAGAGAGCATGCATTGTAGACACCGCAACAGTGGTCTTGTGTGATGTTTTCCGACGAGTCCAGGTTTAGTTTGCAGTCTGATTCTCGCCGGACTTTCATATGGAGAGCGCCAGGTACCCGTTACTACCAAGAGAACACCATTGAACGACACCGTTATTGTGGTGCAGGATGGCTCGTTTGGGGAGGAATTATTCTTGGTTCCAGAACTGACCTGCCTGTTCAGAGTGTAACGATGACAGGCCACATCTATCGGGATGTCATTCTGGAACAACATGTACGTTTGTTTAGGGGTGCCATGGGGGCTGAATTTCTGTTTATGTCTGACAACGCCCGTCCTCACCGTGCAAACATTGTAGACGAATGCCTTCAATCGGAGGATATCACCCGTATGGTTTGGCCAGCATACTCACCGGACTTGAATCTAGTAGAGCATGTGTGGGATATGCTTGGCCGACGAATTGCAGCCCGTCAACCCCCTCCCACCTGTCTACCGGAACTTCGGAGGGCATTGCTTGATGAGTGGTGTAATATTCCCCAAGATCAGATTGATAATTTGATACTCAGCATGCGTAGGCGTTGTAAGGCCTATATTGCATCGTCCGGGAGACATGCTCCGTATTAACCATCATACTAACCATGTTATGCTGTTTTTTGTAAATAGGTTCTTTTTTGAAATTTGCTCCAGGGAGTAAAAATCGCAATTTTTATTAATTATGTCAAACATATAGCATCTTTTTTGCTCTTTACTTTTCGTTTAATAAATAGACTTTACAAATAAGTCAAATTTGTTTTGCTTCTGTCTCTTTCTTTGCCTGAACTTCATTATCCTTAATTAATGGACATGAGTGTAAATTATTCTTAGCATTGTTATAGTATATACAGATAGTTGTACTCGGAAATTTTTATTTTTTTTAGGGGACATGGTACGATCTATAAAAAAAAATTCTTTTTTGATGACTGTAGCAAATTTTTTGGTTACCCCCTACCAGTGGCGTATACAGGAATTTGGGTGGGGGTCGAAAGTACGCCATTCTCGTATCGTACCCCAATACGCCGCCGACTATATTCTTTTGATTTTGTCGATTGTCGGTGAAAGAAACAGTAAAAAGTAAATTGTCGAATAAATAATTAATAAAGAATACTTAATTAAATTTTACATACTATATACATAGGGTTATAATCAGTGGAGAGAGAAAGTCAAAGTTTGGGGGTGGACCCGTTGACCTCCCTCCTCGTCTTGTGCACCACTGCCGCCTATGTATATATATTTTGTAAAACAGTTTTTGTGCTCAAAATACCTCAAAAGCCATTTCATTTGGAAAAAAAAATTTTTTTTAACCAGAAGTGATTTTAAAATGATACTTTAACAATAATCGGCTTAAACACTTGGAATTTGACTCACCATTACTTAGAACTATGTATAACAAAAGTTGGTATGGGTTTAGGAATAGCATGATTGATATTCGTAAAATACCCCTTTTTTATGAATACTTATATAAAATTCCATAAAAAATGTATAGATTCTAAACTCAACTATCTTCAAGAAAGTATTCAAAAGTGCATACCAACTTTTGTTACGTGTTTTAATATCAATGGTTAGAAAAAATAGCGATTTTTTTTCTTCCTGAGATAAATCAGTTTCAAATTTTTGTTTGCTATTGGAATCTGAATAAAATCAAACAGAAAAGTTATAACTCTTTCAAATTTTGTGAGATTATAGAAAAATATATAAAGAAATTTTATTTGATTTTATGGCAGATTTTTATCATTTGAATTGTATTGTTTCTTCTTAATTCAAATTAGGGTTTAATGAATGTAGTTATAAATTCATTTAATCATTTTTTGTTTATTGATGGAATGAACCAAATGGCTTCTCGAGTAAAAAAAAAACAAAAGTTCTGTGTCTTTTCTCATGTTAGTTATCTAACCCATTTCAAATACTATTAGTGCTGTAACATGAGCCTAGTCTCTTATTTAAGAATAATTGTGCTCCAATTCTGTCTACGGTTTGTATTATAAATAAAAAATACTATTGATGCAATTAAATTCTTTAAAAAAAAAAACAGTGTAATTTTCCTTTCTTCGTAAATAATTTAGTTTTAACTAAATAACTTTGATATTTAGTTTGCTGTGAGATAATACGCAAATTGCTCTGAAAAAATATACAGATCACTTCTGTCGAATCTCAAGATCGAGGTTTAAATATTTGAAATTGAAAAGAGAATGTTGTTATTTTAGCTTCAGACATGGTCAACAATTCTATTTAATGCTCTATTTAAATTCATTAATTTAAAAAATTGCTTTTAAAATTTAAAATAATGTTTAAACTGTTTAATGGAAGATATTGTAGAGAGATTATAGTAATAATAATGGGTTGGATAAATTCTGTACTTCGTTAAGCTCTATTGTCTGTTTCCTTTACATGTAATTTATTTTATTTTGACTGCTTTTGTTTGGCTTACAGCTTATGCACAAAATTGTTAGATTAATTGGTGAAGGAGGATATGGGAACTGTTGTTATATTATTCTTTTGAAGAGTTTGTGTAAAAGTATAGATATTTTTCAAGTCTTTTTGTTTATCAATTATATATTCTTGTTTGGGTTTCTCAGTAATTTTTGTGAAAAATAAGCCTTACTTTTTTAATGTTTATCCGTGGCTGCGGTAGCCTAGTGGTCAACCTCACGAACTCGTGACCGAGAGAGTGTCATGGGTTCAAGTGGTCAAGGGATCGGATCATGGTTTTCGTGTCATGAGTTCAAGCCCAGTACCACTGAAGACCCGCCGTGTAGGGGAGCGATGGCCGTTAAACCTGTCGAGAGTTCAAACGTCCTCCCGTTGGTGTGATGTGGTAGTTAGGAGAGGGGGTGCCAACTCAGGTGTCGTCCGCCTCACTTGACCGAGGCTCAAAATCACGAACACCAATAACCCTCGTGCTGCTTTGAAGTTAGTTTTTAATGTATCTCTCTCTCACACACACACACACACACACCCTTAATGTTTATCCTCTTGAAGAATGAATTTGATCGTTATGTTACCTTTAAAGAACCTTTAGTTATGCGTTTGAAGTCTAAACTATTTTATTTATATTGCTGCAATAAATTACCTTTAAAAAATAACATTTTAAAAATAAGTAGAAAAAAATTTCTAATCGCGCTTATACTTTTGTTTTGATCATTGATTATATTTTAAGTTCATTTTAATACTTAATTTTTTTTACACACTTTAATGTTAAATATAATTAGAATGTATGTAGTCTAATTTTTCTCTCCTCCCTCTCGTTTTTTTTTTTTTTTTTTTGAAAAAGAATTAAGAGAGAGAGAGATTATAAATAACCTTTTGAAATAAAGTAAACTCTTTGTCCAATGTATCTTACCTAAATAAAAGGATTAAATATAAACTATTTACTAATTTTTCTTGTAATACCTGAACGAATTCTTTGCTGTAACGAAGAGCTCTTACAAATAAAATATAATTTTAGATGAATTAGATACATATTCGCGAACCTAGCAAATACACATCTTAAGGAGAACAAAAGGGTGTGTAGGAAGGTCATGCATATAAGGAAATCTCATAAATTAAAAATAAAAATCTGTGACATTGCAGAAAAACCTGTGTAATGAGCTGGAGCAAGAAGATTAAAAGGTTAAGCTCTCGTGTTTACTTCCAAGTGCGATCATTAAAAACTTTCAGTGAGCAGTCAACTTTTTTAAGTAACTTATTCAAGTTCACTATGCTTTCTTCTTTCTTCTAATGCATTATTATTTTATTCAAAATGTTTTTTGTCGTCTGTGACCTGAATAAATGTTATGTAATCTTTTGCCACCTACGCTATATGTATTAAGAAATTATTTTAGCCGTGGATTCAAATATTGACCATCAGAACTTGTCTTGTTGAAGTGGTTGCTGCACATTAAATGGAGCCAATAAGTTCTCATTAGATATGGCATAGAAATTTATTTAGTTAGATTTTAACTCAAGATGTGTCATTTTCATTACTAAATAGATTTTTTTAAACCTGTCCACTGTGTGCGTAAAATAAACATTTCTCACTTCTAATAGCTTTCGTATAACACAAAAGAAACGTTAATTAAAACATTAATTACATCTCTTTTTTTTTTTTCTTCCGGGAAGGAAACATTAATTTTGTGTCTTTAGATGCTTGTAGATTGTGTTGTGTTGACGATTCATCGAAAAGACATATCACTTAAGGACAGCGCATTTGTTTACATTAAACATAAAAATATTAAAAGCATGCTATTAGACCCACTCGGGCAATTTCTCAATTTTGCCCCCCCCCCCTAGCGCGTCGGTGTCAAGGAAATATCTTCTAAAACAAAGACATACATTCTTATGGTAGGGGAGCACAGCACGCCCTTGATGAAGTCGGGAAAATTTACAATGATGATTATTAATTTTGGCTCATTTTTCATATTAAAGTGAGAAAGAGAGAATCGACCTTATTTTTATTGTAGTAACTGTTTTATTCGAACTGTCACCCTCGGTAAATTATATAGGATAAACCTAAAAAAATGTGTCCATGTTTTTTCCTTGATTGATGGATTATTAGCGTCACACTAAGAAGCTACGCAATGGTCATTGGCGCCGAATCTCGGAAATTTGGCGAGACAGTGAAGAAACAAGAACGACACATGAGCTGGCACCTCATTTTCCAAACTTCCAAATGGCTCCGACGTGAGGACTTAAAAGCACAATAGATTTAACTTACATCAAGTCCTCTACACAGTGGGTCTTTAGTGGCACCAGGACTCGAACCCTCCACTAGACAGAAACTTATTTCAAAATAAATGCTCGTCCAGATACGGCGAAAGTGATCAATGATTACTCGGAAAATAAGGATATTCGCCGAATGAGCCAGATCTCCTGACTAACTCTACAAAAATTGTCTGGGACGCTCTTGTGAGAGAGCAATTGTATCTTGCATTTCCCTCTTAGAACTATCCTGGAGCTAAAAATTGCCCTGTTGCTGGAGTAGGATCGACTGCCTCGAAAACTGATCAGTTTTCTCCTGTCTGGCATGGTATCACGCTTTGTCTAGCTGTGAGAGGGGATCATACCCCATGTTAAACTCAATTTCATTTTGAAATCATTATGTGGTTTTTGGACATCCCTGCTCAATGAGCAGGCATTCATAAACTTTTGAATGATACATCTCGTTCTGTTACTCGTACCAAATTTCTTAAAAACTATCTGTTAGTTTTTCAAAAATTCCACATAAAGTGCAAATTTTCTTAATTTTGCATATGTTTGTTTTACGATCGAGATCGAAAAAGGTGAACACTTGAGTGGAAAATTCTGTTGTAATTATGATTCTTGTTAAAAAAAGGGGTTCCAAATATAGCATAAATAACTCGTTTTTCCGTTACTTTTCCTCTCTATTATGTATATTGTTGACAGTAATGGTAAAAAAATAAACTTCTTTTGAACCGACGAATGTTTTGTATTTTAGAAACATTGCGAAAATTAACAATCCAGTAAACGGAGTACTTTTGTAGTGCAAAAAAATTCAACAGTTAAAAATTAAACGGTTTTTGAAATTAATGATTATAGTTATTAAGATTCTTTGTTATTGAGAATTTTATTAGAAGCTTTTTAAAAATGGATTTCGGCTCTAAAATATTAAAGCTGAGAAAAATTACTTGATATATTTCAAGTTTAAAACAGAGATAAATGACTTGTATAGTTTCACTCAGTTCGTAGCATAGTGAAAGTGCTTATATTCAAGGCGAAAGAAATAACCAGCTGTTGTTTATAAATGGCATTACTGCATTTCTCGAGGTTGTTACTATTCAATCTCGATCGCCTTTATCCAGGTTATTGGTTGAAGGCGGGTGCCTTGACACCTTTTTAGTTGCTAGTCTCACAGAGCAGGAAAATGGGACTGATTTTTCATATTTGGCACATTGACCATGAAAAAAATAATTAGTGTTGCTTCCTGAGAGCTTCCTTCAATCGGCGTTTTATTTGTTTCTTTTTATGTCACGGTTATTTTGATTCTCGCCAAATTGTACTCGTGATGTTGCCGTTCCACATCGTGCATTCAGAATCTCATTACCTCAAGGTCATTCCGTTCTTTAACCCCTTTTTGTAGACAGCGAATGGACACTTGGTTACTGCCGGGGGAAAAGAGGGTGTTTCAACTCCTGAGGAGATCGAATGATGCTTATAGTGAATTCAATTTTTTTGGAAATGATATCCAGTGTCTCGTGGATTCATGGTTCTTGAAGCTCTGGTTTAAATATTCGATTCCATGCAAAATTTCCATGAGAAGTAATAGAATATTCTATGCAATAAATCTTAAATATCTATATAATACAAATTTGGAAAATATTAACTTCAGTATCGGGTACAATTTTAGGGCGATTAAAGTAACTAAACTAGTTTGATACCTAACTATCTAAAAACTTTGTTATTTGAACGTTTTTAAATAAAATGTCTTTCTCTTTTTTTAAAAAAAAAGTTTAAAACCTTTTCGAAATAATAATAAGTTATTAAAAACCGTTTTAGGGAGTAAAAGAAAAGAATTTGTTAGTATTAGTTTTTTTATCGAGTTATTCAAAATTGAAGTTGAATTTCAAATCCTGTTTTGGTTTCGTACTCCGTATTTTTTTCCCCAACAAATTATATTTTTTCAATTTCTACTATTATTTCACACTCTTCCCTACATATATATTTATTTATCTTGCTCAAATTTTCAATTGTTAATAAAATACTTTTTATTCATCCACTAAAGTTCGAATACATTTTTTAAAACGTATAGTGGATGACACTTGGTATTAATACAGTTTTTTTCAAATATTAATTCATTAATTAAATTATTGTTTGAGAGATATATTTCAGTCGATATTATTGGATAAAACAGCTTTTGTTAAAAATGTGTTGAAGATTTAACTTAACCTGTGAGAATAATCATATGCTAGTTAGACATCAGCATTCCTTTTACACTACTTTTAAGATAAATTCTTACATGTTATATTCAACTTTTTTTAAAAAATGTAATTAAAAATTTAATGTAGTTAAATAGTTTTTAATGTTAATTTAAAAGGTGTCTCATATATGTATATACATACTTATATTAATGTGATTATTTTATGAAAAGTGACTAAAATAAAAAAAAAATTTTGTTGACTTAAGTAGGAATAACTTTAAAAAAAATCTTCAAATTCTTATATTCTTTTCTCAAGTTCCCAATAAGGAAGGGGAAAAAAGGGTGGGGGGATATAGCATTACTCTAAAAGCCAGTGGAGCGAAATATAAATGTCTAAACATGTACTGTTATGTATTTAAATAAAATTCTGAAAAAAATATCTTTATAATTATTTAATAAAAGAATGTTGCAGGAAGATTCTGAACACAACTAAAATCTTCCAAAAATATTTATTTGATAGTATAGTTGCGGTAATATAACTATTAGCATTAATTTAATATATATATATATATATTTACTCCAGACATTCATTATGGTATGGAGGGAGATTTAAGTTTAGAGAGGGTATAGCTGTGCAGTCTAAAATATTTTTTTAATATAATACACACCTATTAACTTAATGGTATGTTTGACATATCATTAATCAGGAATTAATGTAATCTAGTGATTATATAGCAATTATTATCATATATTCTTACTTTTATAATCATATTAACTATTACAATGAACAAAATTTGTAGCAAACCAAGTATTTTCAGTTAGTGAAGCATTTGTGTTTGAAAAAAGGAATGCTATTGTTATTATTATATTAAATGTGACATAATTATCAATTGATGTTTGTGTAAATAATATATACATAGTACTTTAAGTTTATAAGTGAGATTAATACATATTATTCTACAAATATGAATAACAAGTTTTTATTTATTTTTTAGAGCATAGCTGGGCACACAACATCTGTAGAATGTGTTTGTTTTGATCCAAGAGAAATCATGGTATGTGCTGGTTCATTATCGGGTGCCTTGAAAGTATTTGACTTGGAAGCTTCAAAAAGTAAGCTGCTGAATATCTTTTTTAATTAAAGATTTTATTTATTTTTTAAATTTAAGTATTTTTATACTAATTATTCTGTTTCCCTATTAAGTTAACTATTCTGGTAGAATGCTTTATGTTTAAATTTCATTTAAAAAGAATTACTTTATCCCCTACACAAAATTTTGCTCAATTTTATTAATGCATTTTTGTTAGCTTCAATTCTCTTATTATTATGCATGTTAGAAAATGTATAGAAAACCAGTTGTAGTAATAAATATAAAATTATAATATTCATGTATTCACTAGAAATGGTATTCTGTTAAGTGTTTAAATTAATTTAACAGTAACATTGTCTAAACAAAATTTTTTTGTTGTTTTCATTTAGTGGTTTGTATAGTATTCAATCATATTTCTTAAGGAAAACACTATTATTATTATTGCACATATTAGATGAAACATGTAAATTTTTTTGTATCTTTCATCCCTGAATATCTTATGTGACTTTTTTCCTGCAGTCATAAGAACTCTTACTGGACATAAAGCAGGAATCAGGTGTTTAGATTTTCATCCTTATGGAGATTATATTGTATCGGGATCCCTTGATACAAATATTAAGGTATATATGCTCCTCTAAATTCATTCCTTTAATTTTGAATATTTTTATTTTAATTATGAAAATGAAAATATTTTTTAATGTCTTGCAGCTATGGGATGCTAGGAAAAAAGGATGTATATATACATATAAAGTAAGATAGGTTTTATATTATTTATGTTTCTCTTTGTAACTTTTAATATTTTTATATAAATTAAATAAAAAAATACTTTGATTTTGTGAATATTATTAAATACATTGTTCATTAAGATATTGGAAATAAATTTTGATGAATTAAGTTTTTGTATCGTAAAATCTTCCTATATAAATTAATCAAGTTAGTTACCATTTTATAGTTAAGAAAATGTTAATAAAATAAATACTCCTTACCAACAAATGTTGACCAAAATTAATGTATTAAGTAGTCATTTTTGTATTATGTAATGTATCAGCTGGAAATTATAAATTTTAATCTTGTGCTAATTTTAAAAGTCCTTTATTTGTATAATTGTATTAAATTTTTTTATTGCTTCTGATTTATTTTTCTTTGGGGGCTGAAATGTTCTCGCATATTATTGCTCAATAGTATGAACTAAGCAAGCATGTCATATGTGATTTTTAATGAAGTATATGTAATCATAAGGTCAATATAAATCATAATTATGTAGAAACTCTTAGTTCTAGTACAGAAGTTTCCAAGAAGGTTAGTCATGTATTGATTAGTTGTTTTGTGAGGAAATTTAAAACATGATTTGCTGGCTCAAACGCTAGTTTCTTTCTTTAGAATTACTAGATGCTGTGTTACAAACAATGACAAATTGAACTGAAAGATTTGTTATAAATTAACACTGAATATTTTCAATTGTATCTATTAATATAATTGCTCTTGGAAAAAAGATATGAGATATTATATGTATATTATTACTTACTCGTCTCTATAATCCTGACATATTTTATAAAACACAGGGCCATAATAAAGCTGTCAATACTCTCAAATTTAGTCCTGATGGCAAATGGGTAGCATCTGGATCTGAAGATGGATCTGTGAAAGTATGTATTATAAATTAATGTTACACTTCTTAGCTTTTGTATGATTTTGTTGTTATTGAATATACATTCTTAAGTGTATCATTTTCATTTGTCACTTAAATCTTACTCGGATTATATTGAATGCCATATCTCAAAACTGCAATGCCTTAGAATTTCAAAAATATTTTTGTTCTTATAGAAAAATATAATGGAATACACATCTGTAAAGTTCAATCATGCTTCTTGAAAGGAAAAAAAAAAATGTTAATTTTTGACCTATCAAAATGGCCAAGTCTTATTTTTCACTAAATATTCTTCAAAAATTATGTTAGAGATTTATATCTTTTTTAATTTAATCTTGTATTTTATGTAAAAAAAAAAAAAAAAAAATTAGCATGTCTTTTGACTTTTTTTCTTTAGCTTTGGGACCTTAGTGCTGGTAAGCTGTTAACTGAATTTCATGGGCATTCAGCACCTGTATCTAGAGTAGAATTTCATCCAAATGAGTTCCTTTTAGCTACTGGTAGTGCTGATAGGTAAGTTACTAAAAAATTGTACTTCATTAAACGGTTGTTCTCAAATTATTTTATTTCATCTTCCCACCATAAAATTAAGAATTTATTCATACAACAATCAGTTTTCCTTACATACTAAATTATAAAATGTAGAGGCCATCCTTTATTTAATTTGTATTTTCCTATCTTTATAATTTTATACTAGATTTAAGTAATTTTAATACAGTGGTAATCAGGATTTATTTTTTTATTAAAAATATAAATGCAGAGTAATTTGTAATGCTAACATTAAAAATGGCATTTTTTAAAAATTTATATAAGACTAATATTGATATTTTTTGAAGTTTTAATATTTTAATTTATATGATATATTTTTGTTTTAAAAAGTAGGTGTTGAAATGCAGCTTTGGATTACTTATCTATTTTCAAATGTTCTAGAGCTACATACTTAATTAAATATTTTATATAAAAGGGTGATGCACATGTTATGTTGTCAGGGTTCAAGATTTTTGTGTTGGTATGATGTGAAAAATTGAAGTGCTAGCTCAGATAGCTTTTTGTTTCTTGATCATCCCCCTCAGTCCCCAGTTGCTCTTTTGTTACTTCTAAATGTGCTGTCACTAAATAGTTATCACATACTGAAGAATAGAGTATCAATACTGCAAAGCAATAAAATTAGTTTTGCAGATTTTTTTCTGGGTTTGAAAAAAGATTGAAGAACTTATACACAATCATTACTTAGAATTATTAAAAATACAATTAAAGCATTTTAAAAATAAATCATATTACCTGTATTACATGATTAGTTCATATATAATCACAAAGCGTAGGAGACAGGAGGTCTTAAGACATAGAAGACAGGCAAGGTGAACCACGTACCACAAAACATGTACAAAGTTATTGTTGCATTTTATATTTTTGGCAAACTATTTATGATCAGTTTAAGTTTGGATGATTTTATGCATGTTGGAAAGAATAAGAAAGTAAAATGGCAAAGATGTGCATAGGACAATATTGTTCAAAAACAAAATTATTCTGTCTGTATCAATAAAAACATATAGAATATTCGAAGAATGTGTAATTATGGCAAAATTCTGAAGCAAATGTAAAACATTTGCCCCATTATATATATATATCTTAATATATAACCAATAAAAGTTTTTAAGGAGTTTTGAAGCAGTAATTGTGTATGTATGTTTATAGACTGTAACATACTTTAAAAATAGTAATTAATTTCATACATATTACTAAGTAAAAGAAAGAATATTGATTCATATATATGTTTGAAATATATTAGAAAGATATTGTGATTTTATTTAAATTGTATGTGTATGTTTTCTGCAATTCTAAAAGCATTGACAAAGTAAATTATTAAAATGAAAAGTTGCATCCTAATATGAAACTTCATCATTTATTGACAAATTTTAATTTATAAATTTTCAAAATATCCTCTAAATTTTATTAAAGTGTATATTTTTATCACTTGATTGATGTGTTTATGAAATGTCTTTTATAGAACAGTGAAATTTTGGGATTTAGAATCTTTTCAACTGGTGTCTACTACTGGTGGAGATGGACCTCCTGTTAGGTAATTCAAATCTTTATTTCTTAAAAAATAAATATTTTCTTAACTCTTGAAATTGTATTAAAGCTTTTAAAGCAGTTAAATTCATATGATTAGGAATACAAATTTCTATAACTATTAGAAATTTAAAATCTTGCTGTTTTCTCCACATTTTAATTAAGATACAGTTAAACTTCAAAGTATGATAATTTCCATTCAATTTTATCCATTTTTTAATTTGATTTGATTGAACCTTATAATGAATGGATCTATGAATTTTATAACTAAATCTTATTCAGTGGAATAAAATTGAATATGAATTTCTAAGATTTAAATTACTGAACTATTAGTTGTATTATTATTATAAATAATTCCATTAGTGATATTTTCTAAACATTTTATTTTGAAGGTGTGTGTATTTTCATTCAAGTGGATTATGTCTGTTCAGTGGATCTCAAGATATGTTAAAAGTTTATGGCTGGGAGCCTGGTTGTACATATGATTCTCTCATTACAGGCTGGGGAAAAGTGTGTGACATGACAATGACTCCTACTCAACTTGTAAGTTATTAATAGGGGTTAAAATATTTATGATTAAAAATTAAAGATGTCCAAGAACTTTCGTAAAATGTGTTAAAATTTAATCTATTGGTTATTTGATTGCAGGCATTTGGAGTAAATTTTTTTATGTAAAATTCTAATATATTTATCTTGAATATATTCAAAAATTTATCTTTAAAATCTTTATTTTCAAATTAATTTATTTGTCTTTCTGTTTAAATTATGTTAACCATTCTTCTCCTTGTATCACTCTAGGTTTGTATTTTTCCTCTAATTAATTTGCAAAATAAATCTTCTATAATAATGTATTTTGTAGATTGCTGGCAGTTTCTCTATGAACAGTGTTTCTGTACATGTTGTGCAGTTAGATTCATTGAAGCCACTTTCCAAAATAGATAGCAGTAACAATGTATCATATATTCCTAATCAGTGCATTAATACTGGACCTGGGTAAGTATTTTCAATTTATTATTAATCTTTTAAATTTAACTGTAAAGTTTCTGCCTTTGTAATATAAAAAAGCTATTAGTTTTTATCTTATAAAGATATTAAATGCAAAATGTATTTTGTACTTTTTATACCACCAAGTTTAATTTTTGTAATTGATGTAGACTGAGAAGAAAATAACATTTATGTCTTGAAAATACTATATTTTCTGAATACAAACTTAGTATTCAAAGATTGGTTGTCTTATTTAATTTCATTTGAAAGTTGAAGCCTTTGAATCTAATTATTTAAACAATTAGACTTTATTTCGTATTAAATGTTACTTGATGTTTGTTAAGAACTTTCTATTTGAAAAAATAATGTTTTTATAAATATGTATTTCATGATAAAATATATTTCATCCTACATTTTGTCAGGAAAAAATATGCCGAATATTAATTTCTGGTTTATCTTTTGATAATTAAATCTGCTTTTATGCATTACATTTGTTTTCATTTCATTCATACTGTTTCCCTTTTATATTTTAAAAGAAAATGTATTAATTTATCAACCAAAGTTTTATATATATATATATATTATGCATAGTCTGTAACAGGATTCTTTTATACTTTTCAGAGCACATTTACGAAAGAACTTTGAAAAAGAATCTGAAAATCAAAAGCTAAAGTAAGACATACTATTAATATGTATATATAAAATTATTAATTATTTTTAGTATATAATTTTTAATTTGTGTTGTATTTAAAGGTTGTTATTAAAATAAGCTTTAAAAAAGTTCTACTTTGATAATTTTCTGAATTTTTATTTTCTGTTTTATTACGGAAGCTTTTAAAATTTCTAATAATTTAATTTGTAGTTGGTTCAATGAAATCGGATACTTTATGAATTAATAATGTAAAGTTTTTTCTTATTTTTTGCTTTGAAATTTAATCTTTTAATTAAAATAAGTGTTATCAATTTCATTCTAAGTATGTAAAATAGTTCTTTTCCAGTGTTGTGTTATTGCAGAATTGATGATATTATAATAAGCCTTGAATTTGTAGATTATATTGAACGAAAATATTATCACAATCTAAAAATATATTAGAGACCAGAAAACCAAAACACATAAAATTGTTTGTTTACTTTTTATTTGAGAAAATTAATTGCTTGCTGTGCAATTCTGAAATGTTAAGAATACTACATATGCTTTTTTATTTTAAAAGTTTTTTTTAATTATTATTTAAAAGTAATTTAAAATGCTGCTTATTTTCTTTTGAAAATAGTATAAAAATTCATAACAAATTCTAATGAATTCATGTATAAATTAAATTATATATTTCAGCTCACTAGATATGAAAGTTATAGGAAGTTTAAACCAAGATTTCGACTTGGAAAATGATAACCTTAGTTTTGATGAAGACATTGAAAGTGATAAAGCATTTATTCCTAAGAGTGAATGTAAGTATTATATTTCAAATCAAGTACTAAAAGCTCAAAATTCTAGTGCAAAAATGTTTTTTTTTTAAAATGTTTTCAAATGAATACTTTTCATGAAACATCAGGTACATTTTTTTCTTTAATATGTGGACTTTAAAACTTAATATTTATAAGGTCATTTATTTTGAATTAATAAATGTACATATATAATCATTTTGTTTTTTTACAGTGGTATTTTTCTATATACTTAAAATATAAACTTGTTCATATGTATTTTTTTTTTTTTTTTTTTTTTTTTTGTATTTACAAATGCTAAATCATCAATATTAATGCTTGACTTTTTCTCTTAAGATGAAAGTTCCAATGGCCTGAAAAATATTCTAAGTAAAACCTAGGGACAAGAGTTCTGTAGCAAATATTTTTAGAAATAATGATTACTAGTTTTTTACTGAGATTAAAACATGTAATAAAGTCTTTGATCTGTTGTATTGTGTGTGATTATTAGTAAAATATGTTATATAATACTTTTCTGTTTGTTATCCTAGAAATATTTGTCTTTGACATAATTAATTTGTTCATTCATTAATCATGCCATATATGGGTTATTAGTGTTTTAAACCATTCAGATTTATCTTCATCAACATCAATGCATAAACTTCAAAAATTCATTTTAAGTGTTATTATATTGATAATAATTTAAATTATTTATTTTCTTTGCTTGCTTTCTTTTTTTTCCTTTGCACTTCCTGTAGCTTCAAAAAAAGTTTTCACATTTTTTTTTTTATTCATAATCTTTGTTTTCTCAGAATTCCCTATGAAAGCTCTTCTGATTTTATAATTTTTTTTGCCTTTTAATAGTGTGTCGTACCCCACCCAAGAGTGATCCCTTCCCAATACCTTTGGATGGTATGACTTTCTTTTCACCTTTAAAATATAATTTTTTATTAATATATGGATAAAAGCTGTTTATTTCACTATTGCAATACTTGATATGATTTATATAAATCATTAACTATCCTGTCATTGTAATTCTTCCTGTTGCTTATCATTACTCCTTGTTGTTATTTTTATTGCACTTTACTATATATTTTTGTTATTTTCTAAAAAAAATAGTGATAAGATTTTCATGTTTACAAAATATCATTTTTAAAATAAGAACCAAAAATCAAAAGCAATTTTATAAATCATATGTTTGCTTCCTTTCTGTGCCAGATCATTTCTTACAGCTCATTTGGTTATTTTAATTTGAGCTATAGTCATTCACCATGTACTTTACTATCATTTTTAGATTAAATTGTTTTGAAAATATGTTAAATACATAGAATCTAATGTAAAATAAATTTGAAAATAAAATTTTAAAAATTCAGTTAAAAAGTTTAGATATGTATGCAACCAATACTGTTCTGTTTTAGAATGCTGGTATTGTGTACATAAATATAATCATATTAATAAAAGTACCATTGTTTTTCATGGAATCTGGCAAAGTCAAATTGATCCTGAAAATAATTGCTACTGTAAAGAGGAAAAAATTTTAGATTGCTTGCTCTGAATAATATTATTAATATAAATCTAAGATTATGCAAAAATTTAGAAGGCTTGTATTGCAAAGTTAAAGAAATTTGCTTAAATATTTTGTGCTGCAGTCAAATCACTAAAACACTGCTGGCCACCGTAAATGCAACACCAAGAGAGACAAGAGATAGCACAACAAAATTTATTTTGTAGATAACATGTTGACCAAGTATCAAATGATTAAATTTACAGACTTCTGTGAAGTGTGGTTCCTGCTAGAATCAGTTGCCAGAGTAGCCGCCATTGTTGGAGATCACAGCTGCCACTCGCCTCGGCATTGATTCAAAGAGACTTTGGATGTGTTCTTGGGGTACACCAGACCAAGCAGCTTCCACACGTTGCCAAAGTTTATCTGGTGTGGCAGCTGGGGGTGTAATATGGGTCAATCGTTGAGCAACCATGGACCACATGTTTTCTATCGGCAAAAGATCGGGAGAGCGAGCCAGATAGGGAAGCAGTTCAATCTGGTGATTGACGAAGAACCTTTGGACAATGCGTGCCACGTCTGGTCGCGCATTATCCTGTTGAAATATGGCTGTGGCCAAGCACTGCAGGTAAGGAAGGACAACCGGCTCCAACACCTCGGAGATGTAGCGCTGGCTGTTTAAAGTACCGGCAATGCGTACTAGAGGATTGCGAGAGTGATATCCAATACCGCCCCATACCATAATACCCGGTGCAGGACCAGTGTGGCGATGCATAACACAGCTGTTCAGTATCCTCTCTCCACAGTGTCTCCAGACTTGAATCTGACCATTGTGGTGTTGCAGATAGATGCGTGACTCATCAATAAAGACAACTTCATTCCATTCTGCCGCTCACATCCTTCTTTCATCGCACCATTGGCGGCGGAGAGGTTTGTGATTCTGCATCAAGGGTAGACCAAGCAATGGACGTCTTACGGACAGACCACTTTGCTGTGATCGGCATCGAATGGTATGTGCAGACACTGAATGATGTATTACAGACTCAATGTGCTGTGCTATGGTTCGTGATGTGACTGAGCGATCCGTCACTGCCATGCACACAATTTACCTGTCCTCACATGAAGTAGTGCACTCAGTTGGATGTGATCGACCACGTCGGTCCGTCATACCCTCCTGCATCCAACGGTCACATATCCGCATTGCAGTTGTTTGGTTTCGTCCAACACGACTACCGATTTCCCTGAAAGATAATCCACAATCTCGGTAGGTCACTATCCTTCCTCTGTCGAACTCGGATACTTGATCAAAAGCTGATCGCTGTTTTCTACGAGGCATAACTGATAATTTTTTGAAAAAACCACAAGAAAAACACAATTGCCGAAATCTCCAAGTCTTAAATAGCGCTTTGAGGTGACGCTACAGGCGTGCGTGATGTGTGTCTGCGCTGAAATTCTAATAATTTGCATATCTCACCTCCGCTAATGCATGTAGTAAATTTCATGTTATTTGCGTGCTTCCTTCAGGGTGTTGCATTTAGGGTGGCCAGCAGTGTATTATCTTCTAAATGCATACATTTTTAGTAAAGTACACGATTTTAATTAAATTTTTAAGGAATTCATTGATCTTTAATAATACATCTGTAGTTTTAAAAGAACAGTTCATTGAAACTTGTCTAGAATATTATAAAAACTAATTATTAATTTGTACTAAAAAGGTGTGTTAATCACCTTGATAAATAGGTTTCTAGCATGTTAAGAAATCATTTTAATGTGTAGAATTGAAATGTTTTTTTAATTCAAATATGTTAACTTTTTATTTCTTTTGTCATTGTTAGAAAGGTTTTTATAAATTTGCCAAACTGTTCTTTAATAGTATATTCTATCACTAAATTTTTAGATGTAACATATATTTAGTAATTTTAAGGTAAATATTATTACTTACAACTGTATTAATATTTTAAGCATTTGAATGTATTTTATATTTTCCTTATTTCTGTTACTCTGAAAATCAATATACAGTCAACTCAATAATTCAAAGTTGGAGGGACCAATGAAAAACTTTGAATTATCAAAAAGGTATGAAAAACTCCCCAAATACATGAAGAGAAAATTTTTTTAACACATTTAAATTTGAAACTATCTAATAAAACAACAATTATACATATGTATAAAGTTATTCTAAAGTATTTTTAAAAAGTACATATTATACAGCATTAATATTATACAGAAGTTAAAAGTCCTGTATTAAAAGCATACATTTATGTATTAAAACAATTATTTAAAGAATACATATTGTACATAAGTAATCTTTTTTGACAAAAAAAAATCTGTTATCGGTTCTCTCAGACATTGTCACCAACACCATTGGCTCTTCAAGACAGGGTTCAGTCTGGCCTAGTCCCTATTTGGTGCCACACACCATAAGTCGCATAGATGAGTCAAATTGTTATGTCACTCTGAAGCAAAATACACTATCCTACGCATTGATCTTTAACAATACATTTGTAGTTTTTATAGAACAGTTCATTGAAATGCATCTAGAATATTATAAAAACTAATTATTAATTTGTACACAAAAGTATGTTAATCACCTTGATAAATAGATTTGTAATGTATTATGTAATTTACCTGAATTGTGTAATATAATTTTATTCACTTGTAAACATAACATAATAATTGATACATTACTATGTTATTGTTAAAATTTATTCGCTGCAGTTTTGAAAAACATGTTATTAGATAAATAAAAATCAATACTGCTTTTTAATTTCTTTAAGTAAAAATCTTTTTTCCCATTCAAATTATAGAAATTTCTTACCAGTTTTATATCTTAACTTTAATGTAAATTAAATAAATTTGATCTTGTAAATCTATCATTGTTTCAATTTATAAAATAATTTTAAAAATTCAAGTAAAATCAAAAAAACATTTTGTAATGTATAGTTAAGAAAATGGAAAAAGTTCCTATTTAAAGCATATTTATATTATGTAAAAAATGGGAAGATTGAATTTTTATTTTTAATTTATTTCAGTTACTGAACCTGTGAAAAATGAGTACTTTATTAGAAGCCTAGAAAAAGAAACAAAATCCATTTCTATACAGTCAAGTTATTCTGTTACTGAAATTCCAGAAAAGTTATCAAGATCTCCTGTATCATCTCCTATACGAATTGGATCTCCAGTAAAAAACTATTGTCCACCTCCTCCTGTTTCTTCCTCACTCAATGTACGTCCTTTGCCATATTCTTCTTCCTTCAGTAATGTTCCTGAGACTTTAAACTCCAAACCTGTGTTTCCTAGTGATAAGAACAATCAGGCCATCAAAAAACCTTGTGAAAAAGCTACTGCAATTAGATGGTCAGGTTACCCACCTGAGGCTGTATCTATAGTTCGACCAACAACAATTATACCTGATAAAGATTCTTTTATGCAGAGAGTAAATATGTATCCTGATCATATGAAAGCTAAATCTGTTTCAGTTGTGCCAGATTATGTACCTGAACAAAGGGATAAACCTGCTGGTTTAGATGTGGATGATTTCTTGCCTGTAAGTTAATTTCCAGTTGAAAAAAAATGCAACTAAATCATTCATTTATATACTTATTTTGTGTATATTTCTCATGCTTTTTAATTATAAATTATAGCTGTCTATGGTATGTGTGTGGGTAGAATGTACCATAATGTTTTGTTGCCTTTTAAATCCAAGGAGCTATTAGTAGAAAAGTATTTCTTGATTAATATTTAAGGGAATATAAATGTTAATTTGTAAGACCAATTTCTTATTGAGAAACAAAAGAAATTAATAACCATAAGCCTTGTTAATTAATATAAATGAAGTTTACTTTTTTAGTATTTTAAATCTATGTTTTTGTTAGTCACTCAAAGTAATATAGTTTCAAAGATATAAAACCTGTATTTTTCTACTTAATTATTTAATCTGCATGTGTAAATTTAAACTGCATTTTATGTCTGTATTTTATATCTACGAAAGTTGTTCCTGATGTACAAAATTGTACTCTATTAGAATATTTTTTTATTAGAATTAAATGGATTCGAACACATATTTTCAGAAATGAATGTTCATTTGATGGCACACAGGACTTGTTTATAAGTAATTAATATAATATTAATAATGCCCCTTCATCACCAATTAATTCTTATTTAAATAAAAAATTCACAGTCACACACACAGAGTCAGACTTACTCTGAGCTTAAAGATATTAATCCTGATCTCCCTTTAGGATCCAACCTTAACCAGACACTTTTCAGCATTTTTATCAGACATTCCAAAACATGAAAATGCAATTCTCTGCATGTACATAGATGACTGTGATACTAGCTAAACATGCAAATCCCATAATTTTTGCCTGAGTACTCAGTGGACATCTCACAGAGTTTGAAGATTGGTATTTGAAAGGGAAAATTACTCTGATTTTCTCCAAAATAGAGGCTATCTTCTCCCATAATTTTAGAAGAAGTGCGTTATTTTTCTACATTTTAATCAAATCTCCTCGTCTTATAGTACAAAATACTGTGGTGTTATCCTTGTTAATAGACTGGTTTATAAACAATACATTACACAGCTTAGAAAAAAAGTTTAGGAGTGTGAATTTAATGTTCAATTTATTGGATGAAAATCTACACTTCATGGAACAAAACGTTTATTTATACCCTTATCCTCAAACCAGTGCTAATGTATGCATGTTCAATCTGAGATCCTGTAGCTAATACTTGTATGTACAACCTTGAATAGTCCCAAAATAGTATCATGAAAAGAATCTTAGAAGCAAGGTGGTTCATGAGAAATACTGATCTCAGAACCACTGTCCACTTCCCTTTTTTCAAATCAGTTATGCAATCTTATCTGTTACTAAAACTTACAATTATATCCCTAATAGTAATATTCATAGACACTGAAATATTCAACTTAACTTAATTACTTTACTCCGAAGATTCAGTCCACCCAAGATCATAACTAGAACCAAATAAGAATTCATTTTCTAATCTCTAATCTCCCAGGGAACAATCAAATTACTTTCTCTCAGCTCCATATTTTCCTCTAATTTTCCATCTATTTTTCAATTCCTATATTAGTTCACTCTCTCCCTATGTATATATAGCAGTAAATCATTTAAAAAGAAGACTAATAAATCCTAAAACATCTTAAGATCAGACCGAAAGAACCAAGAACATGGAACCATGACAAACCAAAAAAGAGAAATTTAGCTCTAGTGGAAAAACTATTATTATTTCCCGAGCTGTCACTGGTTTAGGACAGTGAAACAGGGTTAAACAATGTTTTGTGAGATCTCAACCTTCCCCTACAGCGGAAATTTTCGAAATAATAGCACCGGAGATATACCAAGGCAATGGCCCAAAACCTGCGTAGGTGAATATAACAGCAATAGAATAGAAATTGGAATATTAAATTACTATAGGAATCTGGGAGAAATAGACAGATATAAATATGTATGAACAAAAAATATTTGCAAAAGAAGTTAATAATGATTATGACCATAATTAATAATGTAAATGAGCAAAGAAACTATTATCTTACCGATATATATATATAAATCAAATTTTCAATTGTTAATAAAACACTTTCTATTTATTCATTCTAGTTCAAATACAGTTTTTTCAAATATGAATTCATTATTTAAATTAAAAAAATGAATAAATAGTAACAAACACAAAAATAATAGTCCAGCAGCATATATAGAAAGGAAAATCTTTTGTTGTGTCCCTGTAGCACAATGGATAGCATGTTGGACTTCTAATCAAAAGGTCGTGGGTTCGATTATCACCTGGGGATGGCCTTATTTCTGAAAATGTGATTTCTTTTTTACTATACTGTTTTATTAGAATAATTAAATTTAATTAATGAATAAACAGTAACAAACAAACAAAAAATAGTCCAATACCATATATATAGAGAGAGAGGAAAAGGGAAAATATCACTTTCTATTTTGCCACTTAATATTTTGAGATTCTATCATATATATACATATTTATATTAATTGTAACTATTTAACAATAAGTAAATAAAATAAAAATTTTCTTTGTTAATCTAAATAGGAATTGACTTAATTTTTTATTATTATTATTTGTTCACATTTAGTCTGCACCGAAATTGACCAAGTATAGTTTTGCCTACTCAATATTTTCTTCAGTGATACAGACTATTTCTTTTATCATAAAATTTTCTTTTTTTCTTCGAATTTCTAAGCCTAACATTTTAATTTAATATTCCGTAATTTTATCTCAATTCTTATTCTTTATCATTGCTTAAAAGTTTTTTTTAATCATTGGTAATTGTAATTTGTCATCAGCACTACTTCTCATGTCAGACAAAAGCCCCATAAGGCTCCAGTAACCTATCTGCATCAAACAAAATTACAAAGGATATTTTGCATCTGTTTTTAGTTTACTTTCTATAAATATTTGAAACTCGTCTGGTCAAGTATTGCTCTTTTCTATTTTCCTAAAAATATGTTATGTAAAAGAGCTTGCTCTGTTTGTTTGGATTTAATTTTTTAATAATTAAGAATCTATTTTACAGAAATCTATGCAACAGTGTCTTGGAATCAGTCACTCTGTTCAACCAGAAGTCTCTGAAGCAGAAGCTATGAATCTTATATGCCGGGAACATCAATCACTTTTAATGGTGTTTGACAGCAGGGTTAAGAAAATGCAAATTGTTCTTGCAGTGATGAAATCTAAGGGCCATAAGGTTTGAAAAATTGATGTGATATATAGTTAGAAGTGTTTTTACTTCATATTTGTATTGATGGCTTAAATGCATTAAAAATTCACAATCGTCCTCTTCTCTCTCTCTCGCCTCATACTTTTTAAAAAATCAACTTTTTATCATCCTCTCTCCCCCACCCCACCCCCACACACAAAATTGAAAATAATCAACTTTATGTTAAAATTAAAAGAGAAATGGGAGGGGAGAGTTGCGAAATTCTTTCTATTTGTTATTAAATGTTTTATTTTCTTATATTCTGAGAACATTACAATAGCAGATGATTTAAGACTTTAATAATTTCATGAAATAATTTAATTTCAAGAATGTTTTTATCCTGACTTATATTTTAATAGTATAATGCAGGGGGAAGGTAATTGTTTTGGCTCAAGAGCTACATTACGGAAGTGGAGGATACCTGAGGGTCATGTCACACCTTTTTAAAATGATTGCATTTTTTTTAGTTAACTTTGCATCTCTTAGAAAAGGTATAAATTGTACTGTAAAAATCAATAATATAAGCTCAATAAAATAGTGGCAATTTTATTCAATTTATATACTGTGCTAATTTTATATCCATAGCTGCAAGCACATTTAATTTTAGAATTAGTTTAATGAGACAAATATACCCTATATCACACTTTTGTACAATTTTTTTAAGCTGTTGTGAGATTGCTTGTTGAAATTCTCATTACAACCTGGATATTAATCTCAGCCAACTTGCATCTATATATAATCTCATTGATCTTCATGCTAGAAAAACATTACTCACACATATAGGCTCACTCAAATCTAGAAAATGTTATCTGTCCATTTGGTTTTCTGACTGTCTTGGTGGGCGACAAAAAAAAAATTGCAGACTGCATGGGGCCCATGGTCCACTACTTACCCATCCCTGCTATGATGAATAAGTATTGATATTCAATCATTTCTAAAAATATTTGTATAAATGCAAGATCCCCCCCCCCCCAAACTTCCTATTTGTAATTTTAATGAGTTTTATTTTTGTGCAGTTCTTATAAGATCCATTTTATTATATAGGTTTTGATTTTTTTATGTGTATATTTTATTTAGATTGCTGCTGAAACAGCTGTTAGTATGAATGACCCTGCTGTATTGGTTGACTTTTTATCCGTCTTAAATCGGAGGCAGTAAGTTTCTTATTTTTTTTAAACAAATAGTAAAAAGTTTCCTTTTAAATATAACTTAATTCTACAGCCATTTATATTGACTGAACCCTGTTTTGTTTTTAATTAAATATTTTAATTTTATGAATAGGAAAAATAAAATAGAGCTTCTGAATAATGTTATAATCAAACATAAAGCAGCCAAACAATTTCGATTTCATTTAAACTTTTATATTGTAAAAATCAATTTTTTATTTAATTGAACTCTAATGGTGCATGCATGCATATGCTTCTAATGTAATACTTATTTTATAAATTCCTTATTAGAATTAAAAGCAACTAATAACTTACAATTCATTTTTTTTTTGTTGTATTTTAATATCAATTTAATTTAGATATTTCTTACTGTTCAGTTGAGGATCAAGTAAAGAAAAATTAATTGGATGAGTTTTTAAACATTTTATTAGTTCTGTATTCGTTTTTGAAAGGCTCCAAAAATTTAGTTGCTTAAATAATGCCCTGTTTAAAAAACTTCAAATAAATAAAGTTGAAAATATTTGACTTTTTTTATATTAACTTTGTAATCATTCAAGTTTAATCAGTCTTAAAAGTGGAATGCATATCTTATTAAATTGAAAGTAAATGTTTTATAAGTAGAGTAATTAAATGTTTTAAATAGAAATAGAATTTGTGATCAGGATTAACCAGAGTTATAATTGTGATTAGAAAACAAGATGCTATAATTTGTAGACATATGATTAAAACTATAAATAAATAAAAATTGTAAAATATTTTGCATCAGTTTCGGTAAGTTAAGGTTTCTGTTTTTACAAAAAAGACAAAAACTTTACTTATGAATATTTATAATGATTTTCGGAATTATATAGCTAGCAAAGTGAATAGATAATTTAAAAATTTAAAAATGAAGCAGTTGTTCAGATACTTGAAAATCATTAAAAATGTTTTGTTCTCTTTTGTACTTTCTTCATTAAAAAAGAAAAATTCACTGCTTTAAATCTGGATTGCTACTAAAAGCAAATTGCATGTCTTCTGTTAATCTTGTAAATTACTACAATGATATTTTAAATTACTAAAAAAAATACGAAACTTAAAATAATATCAGTAACAATAATTTATTAGATTTATGTTAAGTATTAATTCAAGCCTATGAAACTAATTTTTCTCTCAAAATGTTTGTATTAAAAGTATAGTTTTATCCATTATTTTTGAAACAGTTAGTCTTATTGTAATTATATTTCATTATACTAGACGCCACTCTAGACAAGTAGTGGTATATTTGATTTGAATTTCATTTGGGGGGGGGGGAGACGTTTGTATTTTAACTTGATTTTGGGAGTGAAGTGGGTCATAAAAAATATTGCTTATTTTGATATCTGTATATCATTGCTATTAATTTTTTTAAATATTATTTTATACATTTCTATGTAAATATTTTAACTTAATCTCATATTTATCTTTGTTCAGAGATTTATGGACATTGGATTTGTGCCAAATTCTTTTGCCTTCTGTTCAAGATCTTGTACAGAGCAAATATGAAACGTAAGTTTTATTCATAAATATGCCAATTGTAACTGATTGAATGATACAGATGTAAGATATCATTTTATTATGAAGAATCATCTACTTAACTGTTTTATTTATTTATTTTTCTAAAGATACATGTCTGCTGGTTGTTCCTCTGTGAAACTTATTTTGCAAAAATTTGGCAATGTTATAAAAACAAATATTGATGCCCCACCACGAATTGGAGTAGATCTGTGTGGAGAAGAAAGGTTTGTATCGAGAAATCGATTTGTTTTTAAATAAGATATTGATTAATCTTGAACTTAAATTTCTTGTAATTATGGTTATGAATTTTTAGTATTATGTTAATCACATATGTTTTAAATAATTATCTTAATTCATTTTGCACTATTTTAACCTTGCACAATGAGGTCCAAATATGGAACATTTATAAACTGGAAAATTCTCCATGATTTCATTTTAGTTTCATTGACAAAAAAACTGTATGTTTCTGTTCAAATCTTCAACAGAATTTTTTTAACTTTATACAACAAGATGAAAAAAATTATTTATGAATTATTAAAAAATTTTAAAGACATGATGTGAGCTCTGTTATAATCACATGGATTTATATCATTTAAAAAATAGTTTTAAATTCAACAAGTTTTTATTCAATATTTCTACTTATTGTTCTAAATATTAAGATATCAAAAATAACTCGTATTTTACTGCATTTTTTAAAAATGTTCATCATTTGTCTTAAAGAATATACCTATGTTTTTGAATTTTACTTGAATATTTTAATTTGAGTCATGTTCTTTCATAATATACTTAAAATATATCATTGCCTAAAATTGTTCTCTTTAAGAAGAAAATATTTTCTTTTTTCAGAGTGACAAAATGCAAGTACTGTCACGAGCAACTTTTAGCAATTCAGTCATTTATTTTAAAGCGACAGACTATGCAAGGCAAACTTGGCCAATCATTCCGTGAACTTCTTTCAATGTTGTGTTCAGAATTCAATAGAATGTAATTCTGTGAGAGAATCAGAAAAAAATATTTGTGATATTGATGTGGCCTTTCATATTTTTTCATCTCTCAGACAAATATTGTATTTCAATAAAATATTTGATGAAGTGCCATTTCTATTATGATCCTCAACTGTACTTATGGAGGTATGAAATTTTTGGAGACATTCATAGTGTATATATATTTCATGAGACTTCTTTTTGTGTACTAATATAACAAACATATTATGCAAATAACAAAATTGAACTCATTAAGAAAGTTTTAAAGGATGTGTTTTATTGACTGTCTCCTAATTGTATCTTGATTTGTCTTCAGAGGTCATGAGTTGCAAGTGCCTCTTATTCCTGAATGGAAAAAAATATGTAAATAAAAAATGCTTGTTAATAGCATTATATTCTATTATTAGTAGCACTAACTGATATGATTTGTAGATATTGCTATTCTGTGATTTAATGCTACTAACATTCTTTTATTTCATTTGATAATAAATATGCCAAAAATGTTTGCTGTAAAGATTGATTTTATTTTTAAAAAGTATGCTTTTTTTTTTTGCTGCTGTATAACTGAGTACTTTTTTTTTGACTAAGTCAAGAAAAGTTTTTATCCCAAGTATTGTTATAAATACTGCTTAATAGAGTTATTTATGTTTTATGGAATCCTAAATTGTGTAAGAATTGCATATAAAATTAAAGTAATAATTCTTAAGTTTGAATACTCAGTTTATGTGCTCTTTTTTATAATATCATTGAATGGTAAAAATAAAGTATGAGTTATTAGCTGGGTATGTGAATATTATCTGAAAAATTCATTGCTGCAACTTTCAGATTTATTTGTGATATAATGTATGGATCTTCAGAAGGGTGGTAGTGGAAGTTTTCTTTGTAATAATTTTTAATGTAGATTTCATTCATTGTGATACCTTTTGAAATTCATTAATTGATCATTTTTTTCTGTTAATTATAAACCAAAACACTAGAATAAGTTCAATATATATATGAATGTATTTGAATTATTTCACTTTCTAATGAAATTGAATAGAATACTTCCGAAATCAAACAGATTGAACAAAGATAATTGAATTTAAAGGTATTTAGTAAAATTTACTCTCTCATACATCCAAAAGCTTTTTAATTTGATTTTTTATTTTGTAACCAAAAAATGTAAAATTGAATGCAAATCTGCATTAAATGTTTTCACAATTGCTAACACATTGCAACCCATAATTAAATTTTAGTTATATAATATGTGCTTAGTCCAACATGAAATCCAACATGAAATTTTAATTAAGAAATTGATTTTATTAATTTTAAATTTAAACAGGAATTAATTGGATTTTAATTTATTAGTTTTTTAAATTAAATTATTTTGTTTATTGTGCTAAAAAAACCATCTTTTTGTAATTTCAAGAACTTGTAGAATGTTCATGAAAATAAAATCCATTTCAAACTAATTATGATTGCATAGTAAAACATTTATGCTTTAAATAATTTTTATTTAACAGCACTTTTTATTTATATTAGATGAGATAATTATTATTTTATTTTTAAGAAAATGTTTCTGTATTTTAAGGAACTTATCAACCTTCTATTTAAACTTTTATTATTACTCGATTGGCTTTTTGTTCTTTTAAATATAGAATTTTTATGGATTTTTCATTTAAACAAGAAAAAAAATAATAAACGTGGGATAAGCACTTTTGATTTTGCATAAAATATAACTGTTAAATTTTTATTTTCATTATAAAAAAACTTATCTTGCAAATTTCTAATATATTTCATGAAAAAATTTTTAGAATGATTTTTAATGATATTTTTCAATGTGTTCACAAAAATTTCTGTTTTTACTTTTATCTATCTTGTTGAGTCGGGTACAGTTATGGTACATAAGCAATTGAGTAAAATTGGTTTGTAATGAAAAAAAATTGACTCTGGGCTTTGTTCTTAACCTGATTGATGCTCAGTTACATCTTATCAACAAAAACTCTTTTAAAACGTTCCTTTCATCTTTAAATTGGTGATTTATTTGTAATATTTTGTTTATGACGTGTGTATTTTTCAGCAATATTTTTTTTAAAGAAGTATTTAAATATCTACATTTTTTATAGAATTAGTGTATATCTCAATGCTAGCTTTTATACTTTCTTTTCTTTTCAGCACTTGACATAAATAAGTTAAATACTTGCAATAATGGTTTATTTTAAAGATCCTTTAAATTTAGCAATTTTTTGTGGCTTAATGCATTTATTTTTAGAGTTTAATAAATAAATCATTTGGTGGTTTAGAACTGAAAAACCTGCCAATAAAATGTTTACAAAATAGATGTTTCTTTCATTAAACTAAAAAAAAAGCTTTTTTGCTGAGAGTAAATGCCCTAAATAAATTTGAATACTAAAAACTATATTGTTGCACATTGTGTGTGTGTAGAAATATTCACTTAATTTAATACTTTAATAATATGTTTCATTTGGATTTTCCAGCTAAAAATTATACAATAGAAATAATAATGACATTAAAAGACAGTATTTTTCCTTCTAAATATCTTTATCATAAGCCATATAGAAATAGGAGGCTTATTCTTTTATATTGCATAGTTGGTTTTCTTACTTCCATTTTTTTTTTAATCGTTTAGTTCATGAAGTTTGATTTCCACAAAAAATGAAATTTAGTTTAGGTGTTAATTTATTTTTATTATATAAGACCTACATGTGTATGTTTTTATCCTTTGTGTTAACCTTGGAATTTTTTTTTTATCTGATTTTTAATAATACCTAATATATATTATTAAATTGTTGTGTATCTTTTCTGTGGTGCTCAATTTGCTGTGATAGCAATCATGAAATGCCATCCATCACATGCATTGTGAAATAATAATACCATTATACTTTATTAATGGCTTGTAGTATCACAGTTGAATTTTTTTAAAGGAAATCATAGAGATTGAGTCTAAATAAAGTAATTTTTCTTACAAATGTTTGTTTGTCTGTCTTACTATACAGCAATTTATTTTTAGTTAATCTTTTACTATATTACTACAAACAAATAAAAAAATTTTCATTAAAATAGTAATTATATTTAAAATGCTTTTGATTTGTATAAGTATTATCTAATCCCTTTGCTCAAATCAAAAAGTTTTAATTTCTTATATCTTTTGGACTGTGTGGTTTTAATGGAAATTTTATGATTTTTTGTATGAAATTTTCATTTTAATTATGCTACATAATGGATAAAAATAAATTTAAAAGATTTTAATTTCATACCGTGCAGTTTCACAAATGCTATCAGAATAAATAAAATCAAAATATATTTTAAGTTTATTTTTATATTTAAGAATAACTAAATTAACATTTTAATTATCAGTTTTTGTTTTATTAAAATATTTTGAATTTAAGTAAGATATTTGCTTAGATAAATAAATCTGAAAATAATTGAGATTTTCATCTTATGTTTGTTGTAGCATAATAATAAGATGCTCATATTTAAACTGTAAGCACTTGCTTGTCAAATGAAGTTATGTGACGGTTGATCTGATAAAATTATCAGAGGTAATTTGCAAACTGATTTATCTATTACTCTTGAGCACAAATTTTAAAGTATAAGTTGTGGCTCCATTTTCAGTTGGAAAATATTTTAGTAAAACTAGAAAAATTACAGAACATGCATAGATTTTCACTTTACAAATTTTTACCAATTCTTGTTACTGTGTGCTAAAATGCAGTATAGCTCATAAAGGTTAAAAAAATAAAGTTTATAAAGATTGTTATAGTTGAAAGATGAAATTGTATAATATTTATAACTAAACAGAAATCTGATGTTATTGACTTTTACATCTGACAGTTACAGATTTTAAAACTGTATTATTTATCTATGGTATTTTTGAAAAGTTAAATGGCTTTAAAAAAAAGCATGCTGTTTCAAGAAATTTCAGCATCTTTACCCAAAGCTGTGAATTTTAAAGTATACTATTCTTCCCTAAACACACTAACGATTGGCATCGTTTTATATGATTGCATTTTCTCACTGTAGTTTGCTTCTTTCTTGAGTACAATGACTGATTGTCGAAAATCGGTAAATTGTCTTTTCTCGGAATGAATTTTGAAGTTGTAGAAAGTTCTTTTCTTAAACTTTTTTATAGTTGTAGAAAGCTCCTGAATCTACACATTTTTATAGTGACAATAGAAAAGGATGTTATAAATGGAACAAATGCATGTTCACATTTTATGTAGTAGATACAAATAATCTGAAGCATACAAGCATTTCACAATAAAAGATTATTACAATTTCTTTTTGATTCAGTTACACCCATGTATTAAGAGTTTATAGTGTCTTGATATGGTTTTCATACATTACAAGAAGCTGCTAATATTAATTTTGGTTTTCAAATTCGTTTTTAATTGCTTATCTAATTTTTAATCTTGTAAGATTCCATTTTTTATGTGCTATTTATTAATTGTTTTTCATTACTTTTGTATATTTTATTTAGTCATTTGAAATGCATTTAGAACTACTTTTAAGGTTGAGAAATTACTGAAATTAATAAAATTTAGTGAAAAAGGAAAAAGCAAACTTAAAAGAAAAGAAAAAATTGAATAGCTTTTCCAATATTAAACCAAAAGCTTCAGAAGGGGAAAAAGTATACGAATTTTGTGCTGAAAATGGGTGGAATAAGGTAAACAGAAAAGTAGCAAGATGCCATTTTTTGTTTTTAATACAGTTAGTTAGCTTAGTGTTTCTAAAATTGAAATTACAGATTTTGAATAGTTTAAATAAATTTTGGCTTGTGATTTGGACAGAATTTTGAAACGGCTTCTGCTTGTTTCTTTAATTTGTTATGTAAAATCATATTTTCAATGCATACTGATAAAATTTTAAAAAAGATTGATCTGTTCTGCCATGTGTTAAAATACCTATGTTTTGTGTCCTACAACAGCAAATATTCATCCACATTCTACTTCTTTACATTTGAGTAAATATATTTATATATATGTGTATATATATTATATATATAGCTTTTTTATGAGTGTGAATATTTAGCTTTGTTTTAAGTGAATGATTAAAATTATATCTATGTGTATCTTAAACAATTATTTTCTAAATAATTAATTCATAATTATCAGGAAATATATCTTATTTCATATTCTTGATTTACTTATCTTTATATAAGGGATTGTGAAAAAAGTATTTGTTCTAAAAAAAATCCTAAATGAAAAAAATTTGAGAAACTTTTTTTTACAGCCATTTTGATGCAAATTAAGAAAATTAAACATACTATGGTTTTAAATAAATATAAGTATTTCACCAAAAACGATTGATATTTGCAAAAACTGATTAATTAAGAACCTTTTTTGATACAGCAGTGTTTTTTTATTGACAGGCATATTAGATTAGAATTTTTATCAGGACAATTCTTGATATAATTACCTTCAATTTTTTTTTTTTTTTTATTGCTTATAAACTTATTTTTATGTTTATAGATTAGAGGTGGCCAACCATTTTGAGAAGAGTGCCACTATATGATTTAAAAAATTATGCATGCCACTTCAAACTTTTCCAACTAACAAAAGAAATGATGATCAAAAATTTTACTTATAGGCTTATTATGGAATTTTTACAAAAATAACATTTTTTTATGCAATGGAAATTTAAAAATAATATAATTTATAAAACAAACTTAAGTTTTATTGTTAAAAAAAATTAATTTTAAATATGAATTAAACACAGTCAGTATACTTTCTTAATGAGGTTTTTTAATTTGCAGATTTTTAACATTATGATTAGTTCTCGAAGATGCTAACAAAATCGGGTTGTTTTAAGTGTGCATCAGTTTCTCTTTTTTCTCCAAAATCGATACAAAAAAGCAAAAGTGTGTTCACAAAATATAGTATGATCAATGAGGATTGGAAAAGAGAACACAATCTTTTCCTTGTATTCTTAAATAAAAATTATTTAAATATCTTATAGTATCGGCAAGAAAAGCTAAATCTCAGTGCTTCTTATTCATTCTTGAATAATAAGCACTCTCTGGACAGTTCATTGTTTTCTTCCAGATATTTTAAAACACGCTCCCTCCAATTTTAGAATCTCAAGAATGCCCTTCTTTTGGAAAATCAATGCACACAACAACTAAGGAGTGTTGTCTATGCATTATAATTTTCTATTGTAATTCAATTAAGAGTACTTAAAATAAATTTTAATGTTTTGTTTTGTTTAAAAGACAACCATACACCTTTCAGGAAAACATTAAAAAATTAATAATTATTATATTTTTAAATTTTTTAGTAAGTCTTCCAGTGCGACTCTTACAACTCAGCCGTGTCACATTTTAGAATGCGTGCCGCGGGTTGGCCACCCCTGTTATAAATAAAGGAATTGTAAATAATCGTGTATCTATTTTACGACTTACATAAATACACTTGTGTAACAATATCTGTAGAAAGCTAAAAATTGAGTAACTATTTATCTTTGAGTATATTATGATCTTCTATTCTAAATAGATTGAAACATTTTCAAGTGACCCAAATAAACTGGTTTTACATGTCGCTGTGATTTTATTAATTTAGCAGAAAATAAATAAAATTTAAGTATGCATTATATTAGAGAAACTTTTGTTTCTGGTGCTTTGCATAGGAAAAATGATTTTTTTTATATATATTTTATTCAATTAAACGTGTTGTAGATTTTTATATAATGCATTTACAATAACTAAATGTAAAATATTTTAAAAACTCAATTTTTTTTTCCCTTAGAAAATATTTTAAATTGAATATTTATATATTTTTTACATGGAATTGTAATTGATATGTAAATTGTAAATATACATATCGGATTACTTACGTAATTGATTATAAAATTTTACAATTATGACTGTAAAGCAAAGATTCGAAAGTTTTAGTGTTAATGTTGACCACAAAAGAGAGAGTTTAAATCTTACATGCTAGTCATTGTAGTCGATGCTAGTGCTGTAATTTCACTTGCTTCTGATTTTCTCCTGTTGAATCTTGATTTTAAAAAAGACATTTTTTTATCAATTAGGGTTTTTAAAACCTTGTTGAAATTTTCATTTCGCCATCCAAAAATCACTGGTGTAAACATTGGATTGATAAAAGTCAGTTCGTATGTCACAAAACACAGTAAATCTGTATTTGAAATCTTTACTCCAGTTGTGATCAAAATAATTGTAATTAGGAATGGTGTTAGTGCGAAAACACTGCTGAAGATGATGATTCCAAGGACTGCGTTTGTTTTGGTATTGCTCGTGGGATAGTAGCCGCAGATATCTGACGCAATCACTCCTACCTGTCGGCGTTGGCGACATTTTAAAAGACAAATTCGCAAATAAACGTATAAAATTATGACGTTGGTAAAAGTAGCTGGAGGTATGACAAAAGTCCAAATATAAGAGTTTGTGATTATGCTTAAAAAGGCACATACTGGATTTTTATTAACTTGGTACTCCGACTTATTCCATAGTAGTGGAAGACCGCCAGTCAAAAAAGAAATAGTCCAAATTGATATCACTGTGATTTTCACCAAATAAGGTTTGACTATTTCGGGGTATCTGAGGGGGTAAAATACTGATATGTATCTGTCGATTGTAATAGCTATTAAACTGTAGAAGATGACTAGAGCAGTAAAAAGCTTGAATGTTATGTTCCATAGGCAACAATAATAGCAGTCTCTCAATAAGTTTGGGACAAAGAACAAAGCAAGGCTGGATGCAGTAGATAGACCATAGCAAAGATTTCCCGTGAAAAGGCAAAGAAGCAAGTTGTTGATGGTGCAACGAAGACTTTTGTGTGATAAAACAACGACAATGATGAAAAAGTTATTTGTCACAATTAATATTATCCAAAGAATTTCCATATATAGGAATATACCTGGTAAAACTGTCATAATTAGTGAATTTATAAAAATTCACTGTAAACACATTTGGAAAACATCCATCTTGAGTAAAAAACCTCTGTTAGTAACGGATAAATAGGCATCCTCACGGCTCTTTATTTGACCGATTTAACGCGAAATTGCCTCATTAACTGTGATTTTTTTTCTAAGCTTCAAATAGTTGTTAAACTATGTTCATTATGAAACTAGGGTGAAAAGAGAATGGAAACGATAACTCATTACTCGTGGATTTTACGTCAACTTCAAGCATTTGCTTATCTTTTTTTTTAAACACTACCCACACAAAAAGATAAGAGCTTTCTTCCTCTTCTTTTAGCAAAACACTCCAGAATTTAAAGTATCTTTAATGTGTGTTTCTCTTAATTGAAAAAAAAAATTTAATTTTAAAACAGGATTACTGAAATAAATGTGTATTCCCCTTTTTTTTATTTTATTGGGGGGGGGGGCTACATAGATTGGTATAAACTTGTATGTTAAGTTTTTCTGGTTATTTATTCTCTGTTTTTTTTTTAATTCCTGAAATTATCCTTTAGCCATTGTAGACCCGCCGTGTTGAGGGACTGATGCGCATTAAATTCGTCGAGGTTGAAAATCTACACATTGGCGTGATGCTGAAATTAGGAGAGTGAGCTACCAGCTTAGGTGGCCGTGGTACCTAGTGGTGAAGGTATCAGATCGTGGCTGGCTTGTCACGAGTTCGAGCCCAGTACCACTAAAGACTCGCCATGTGGGGCAGCGATGCACGATAAATCTGTCGAAAGCTCAAACGTCCTCCCATTGGTGTGGTGTGGTAGTTGGGAGAGGTGCCTAACCAACCACGCCACCCAGCTGGCCGCAGTTGAATTTTGTTGCTTGTAAATTTTAAAATTACTGGGTTTTAGTAAACCAAACTGTGCATTAGGGGATTTTTTTCCTTTTCCTTTTTCCCCATACAGTTTTTAAAAAAATTCTCCAAAATGTGAAGGATTTTTTTTAATTGGAATTTTAGTTCTTACTGGAGTTGTTATAATTGAAAATTTACAAAACTCCAACGCTGCCAAACGTTAATATAATCAAGATTTTTTTTATTTTTTTTATTATGAATAATGTTAGACATTTGGAAAAGATTCATGCAGAAATTTATTTTAGGATCCGAATTCTTATGGTGTCCTTAAGTTTTTCCAATCCCGCGCCATGATCTCAAGTGAACAAACGGATTCGAACCCGACCTTTTTGCAAGTTTCGTGATTTGTGGTTGGTAACAACTGCAATGCAAATTTAACTATTTTTATACTTGGCTCGTTAAGTATTAAAGAGAGCGGAGTTGGTTGAGATATAATCATGGGTTTCAGACGGAATGTGAGAAGTGGTTTAAGCCCTTCGACTGAAGACATGTTAGACGTATGCAACTGGTTTGTTGCTTCGCTTTTTTAAGATGTTTCGATCAGTTCTATTAGACGTTAGACAGTAGAAGGAAAGGTTCGAATCGGTTTACCAAAGTCTGGTAATGTTGTTTTTCTGTGAACTACAAGGGGTGATCAAATGAAAAGGTACGAAACGACATAAAAATGAAACAGTTAAATATTTGCATATTCCGCCAAGGGAGAATGTAGCGAGACATCTCGGGATGCCATTGGAGACTCTCGACTGGGATCGGATCATGCGCGGGTGCCCGCATGCGCAGGAGGAGAGCAAAGGCTCTTATAAAAAGCGGCGTCCAAATGATGCGAGCACAGAATTACTCGAGCACAGAAAAATCATTAACTCCGATGTGTACTGTGAGACACTCCGACGCCTACGCAGGTCCATCAAGAACAAAAGACTGGGGCTGCTCACGGAGGGTGTGGTTCTGCTCCATGATAACGCGCGTACACACGTCTCCAGAGTCACACAAATAGAACTGGACAAGTTCCAATGGGAGACGTTGGACCATCCTTCCTGCAGTCCGGACATGTCACCCTGCGATTTCCATGTGTTTGGTCCGCTGAAGAAACACCTGAAAGGAAAGCGCTTCAACTCGGACGACGTACTCAAGGACACTGTGAAGGACTGGGTCTCGTCACAGCCACAGGAATTCTGGGAACAAGGAATCCTGCGGCTTGTTCATCAGTGGGATCGTTGTGCTCAGGCCTATGGTGTATATTTTGAATAAAGTCTATATTTGTACCCACCGTGTCGTTTCGTACCTTTTCATTTGATCACCCCTTGTATGTTTTTAACATTCAACTTATTATTTTGCTTGCACCACTAACGAGCACATTGACTTTATACTTATTTAAACAATAAAAGATATTTAATGAAACTGCTTTCATATTTATGCCTCCTCGACATAAAATTTCGCTGTCAATTTTTGCTAAAGTTTGGGTTAGTTTACCCTGAAGAATAACAAATAAAACACATGCGATATCTGAGCACTTCTTTTATTAAAATGAAACTTGTTTGTGTGCAAAAATGCTGTAACGATTCGTTGTGATACCCTGTAATGTTTCTTTTGTATCTTTAAGTTAAACATTTAAAATATAAAATTTCTCTTAGACCCCCTTTAATTAAATACATATAAATGTCATGTACTAAAATGTAAGCTAAGCTAAATAGCGTTTATTTTATTTTAACTAGATTTGAGGCAATCAAAATTTTTTGACTTTTGAGACTCTAAAGAAAAAATCAAAGAAAGTAAGGGTTTGAAACTTTCGGCAACTGGCTGTTGAACTTGGCAGGGTGTTTATTTGAACCACCGACCTACCGGTCCGCAGCTACGTCGTACATGCCTTAGATGACAAGGACGAAAGGAATCTCTACTCGGGCCAGTAGTTAAGGGCTTTTAATCATGTCCTTTGTTGTTTACGACTTGCAGAAGGAGGCACCGCTGCATACCCCCTTCCTAGAGAAGAAAGTTGATTTTTCTGTTTCAACTTTCTGAACGATACTGAGGGAAGATTGTTTTTCTCACCAATTACTGCAACAGTTATGCATCTCCAGTAGGTTTGAGTGTCGTTGGAACGTCTTTCCGTTGACGTTACGGACAATCTCTTGTTGAGGTGGCGGGTCCAGTTGACACGGGTGTCGTTGCCGTTTTTGAATTAATAGTCGTGATTTATTGAGAATGTCTCAGACACCCTATGGAATGAATGCGTTATCAATCAGTATCGTTTGGCTGTGCTGCCATCTAGTGTTCAGTTTCTGGTCACCTCTTCGGCAACTAGCTGTTGACCTTGGCCAACACCTCCTAGATACCTCCTCCTGTATTTAGAGGTGTTGCCTGGACAGAGGTGTTTATTTGGACCACCAATCTACCAGTTCACAGCTACGCCGTGCATGCCTTAGACGACTAGGACAAAAGTGGAGGCGCCGCTGCAAACTCAATTCGACCCAAACTATGTAAAAAATTGTGCGATCATTGCATGGTAAATGTAACTGAGTTGTAAAATAATCGTAAAGTTTGGAATGATAGTTTTTAGATGAACATTCGAAGTAATTTAAAATTGTAAAATTATTCCTCTAATTGTATCAACTGTGCTACCACATTTCGGACATGAATGCACTTAAATAAAATCTAAAATGATAAAAATTGTGTTCTGTTATAATGAAATTTTACAGTTAAGTTCGTTTGAACTGTCATATATAATCAAAATATCCTTCATGTGAATTATTAAACCAACAATACACATATAATTATCTATTAATTCAGCTTTATAAAGAAAGCTGAATTCGACATGCTATTTTAAAATGGCCCGTACGAATTCCTACGTTGTGCCAACTCAATAGTATAGTCACACTTATTAAAAACAACTTTAAAACTATTTGCTTTCAGTTTTAAGAGGAAAGGGAACTAGAGCGAGTTTCATTTAAATAGGATTATCGAGAAATTGTGCGATTTTTAGAATGTGTGATAAAAATAATTCTTACTTACACAATATGATTTCCCACACTTCAGATGAATGTGTGAGACAATTTGATTTTGGCAAATGTATGAATATCTAAGAACATATTATCAAAATAACTTTTGCAATATGATTTACCACACTTTAGATGAAAGAGCAAGACAATCTGATTTAGGCAAATGTATGAATATCTTAGAATATGTTATCAAAATAACTTTTACAATATGATTTACCACACTTTCAGGAATGTGGGCGACAATTTGATTTAGGTCAATGAGTAAATATCTTAGAATATGTGATCAAAATAATCCCTACAATATGATTTAACTCCACTTTCATAAAATAAAAGTTGCTATAAGTAAATCGTTAGCTTCTCAGTGTGCAACACTTTTTAAAAACATTTAACTCGTATTTAGAAATATTTAAAATTGCTTTTATTAACCAAAAAAGTTAAAGATTTAAGATGAACCCTTACTTTTTTAAGATTTATTTATGTATTTGGAATGCACTCTATTTTACTGTTTCTTAGAGATTCTAATAATTGTAGCATGAAAATATTCATAAAAATTTTATTTTTTCGAAAATGTGCTCTTATTAATTTGGTAAGATGTTTTGATGCTGCTAATTTTTCTAATAGCGTTTCATATTAAAATATAGTGAGTACTTCGATTTAAATTGTCAATATTTCAGTTTTTCGTGATTATTGAGAGACTTATTGTTGGATGAGTTTATACACTCAACACAAAAAAATTAGCGCACCAAGAAGAAGTCGTCAAAATGAAACGAAATTTTACATACGTGATGACTACTTTGATATAAGTAAATGACTAGAAAATCAAAGAAAAGGGATCATTTATTTCAGAGAAAAAGGCAAAAGAACGGAAGATTTAATACCCTGTTGAACCCCCTCTAGCGCGAATGCACGATGCAATACGATCGGGCATTGAGGCATACAAGTTCTGTATGATGTCTTGAGACATTTCGTTCCATATTTGCTGCAACCTTGCCTCAGTTCATTCAAACTCGTAGGATGCTCAACTCACCGTCCCAAATGATTCCAGATATGCTCGATTGGAGACAAATCTGGGGATCTGGCAGGTCAAGAAAGGGTAGTAACAGTGCGGAGACAGTCTTGTTACACCCTTGCCGTGTGAGGCCGAGCATTGTCTTCTCGAAAAATGACTCCTGGGAGCCGTTGCATGAGTGACAACACATGTGGTTGCAGGATATCATGGACATACCGCTGGGCTGCCATGGTGCCACAGATCAATACTAGGGGTGACCGTGTACTGTAGGCAGTGGCACCCCATACCACCACACCAGCTGTGGGAGCGGTGTGTCGCTGTAAAGCAAAGGCAGAATTGAGGCGTTCACCACGGGGTCTCCACACACGAACACGATTGTCATCACTGCTGAAATTGAATCTGGATTCGTCGCTAAAGACGACCTGGTTCCATTCCGCTGTAGTTCAGTTTCCTCATGCGTGGCACCACTTCAAACGGAGGCGTCGATGGGTGGGTGTCAAGGGCAGCCCACTTAATGGGCGCCGCGATCCCAAATGTCCTTCAGCCAGGCGCCTTCGTATGGTTCGAGAAGACACAGGGGCCCCTAGTGAAATTACTACCTGAACCTGGATAGCTGCCAATGAAGCAGTTGGCTGTACGCATGCATTTCTTATGATGTGGTGCTCTTCTCGACGACTGGTCTGTCGAGGGTGTCCTGAACCTGGTCGTGTAAAAGACATCTCTCGGATCCACTGGTCCCAACACAATCAGAGCGGCCTAATTGACGAGTTACTCCTAGCTGACCACCAGCTTCCATTATGTCGATGATTCTCCCTCTCAAACTGCGACAGCTGCTCATATTGTCATCGAAAACGGCGTAATGGCATGTTTACCTCAACGCTTCCTTTGTAAACGATTCAGCACACTCAAACAAGCTTTGGTTACCTGTTTTATACTCCACGGAGAACGACGTTAAAGGCCTTCTACCGGCTAAACGTAATGCGACATCACACTGCATTTCTAATCATTTGCATATCTCCCCGACATGTACCTTCATGCCAAGTTTCGTTATGATCCCACGATTATTTCTTGGTGCTCTAATTTTTTTGTCCATGTGTGTATATTGAAAGGCTTGATCACATGTTAATTATACATTGCCAGTAAGAATACATACTTGAAATTATGCTTCCATTAACAGTACTGCGTTATACACTTCTTGTAACCGAAAAATATTCATTACTAAGCACGTATAAAGAAGAAGAAAAAAATTATTTTTAGTTTTTGCATCTAGCTTCAATAGTACAGAGACAGCTCGCAGTCAATTAAAGGCAATTGCAGAAATATTCCCAAGGGTAACTCATGGAATATAGGCATTAACGAATAAAAATAGCCTTTCAATTAGAAAAGCATTCGTTTTTTCCTTTCAGATATAAAAAAATAATAAATAAATAAAACAATTGCTCTAGAAAACAATTAAAATAAGATCCTATATTTGTTTTATAAAAACTTAATTGAATCTACCATTATGAAATTTTGTTTACGAACATATTATGATTCTTTTTCAAAAATGTTTACTCTTATTATACTATTTTTTCTCTGGTCGTCCCTAAATAAAAAATGTTATTAAAAATAGGTTTTTTTTTTTATTTATACATCTCTATGTAAGTGCAATACGAATGCTTTTCGCTGGATTAAAATATAACAAAATTGGCTATTTCTCTTGCAAGATTTTTTTTCCCTCTTTCGGAATTATTAATTCCTATTTAGAATCTATCAACTTAATGAGATTAAGTATAATATAATTTTAAAAAAACCTGATGGATTTTCAAATATATTCTTGTCAAATTTAAAAAGATTAAACATAAAGAAACCCTAGGAATAAAAAAATATTCTTATAAATCAAAAGTGAGCAATTTTATTGACTCAATCAGAGATTTGTCTCACCTTTTAAAATGATTGCATTCATTAGTTAACTTTACAATTTAAAAAAGATATAAACTGTATATGTACTCTAAAAATTAAAATAAATAAGAATTAAATTAAATAGTGGTAGTTTTTTCAATTTATTTTCTGTTCTATTTTCATATCTATATCTGCACAAGCACATTTAATTTTAGAATTAGTTTAACGAGACCAATATATTCCATCGCACTTTTCTACTATTTTTATGAAGTGAGATAGCTGCTGCTGTGTGTGAAATTCTTATTACAACCTGCAAGTTAATGTCACCCAATTACCATCTATATTTACTCTTGTCGATCTTCATACAAGATAAACTTTCTTCACAATTATATGTTGATACAAATATAGAAAATATTTTCTGTCGATTGGTTTTCTGACAATCTTTGCAGGCCGTATTTGCCCAACCCTTTCCTTACGAACATGATAGCGAATAAGGATGTAATAACTATTAATCTTATGTGTCAAATCTATATGTATGACAGTTTCTGATAATTTATTTAAATAAAGGGCTTTTAAAACAACAATTTAATAATACGTTTAATATCTAAATACGAAAGGACTTGCCATTAACAACTAAGCAATATAGTATGCTACCAATGTGAAAAGTATAATATAAAACTATATTCGTTGCCACTATTCAAAATTAAATATATACAAATACAGTCAATAAGTCATCAATAGTCATAAAGTTAATAAATTATAGTTTAAAAAAACTAAAAAACATGCTTTTATAGTTAATCGAAATAAAAAGTAAAAAATAATTCTTAATTTAAGAATAAAATGATTAACGAGAAAATTAATGTCATTGTTGTAAAAAGGTGGGTGCTTTGTACTACATTTTTACACTAATTCTGCGTTTCGGATTAGAACTAGTAAGAAATTATAACAATTGATATCGAGTACCCCCACTTGAACCACAATGACATTAATTTTCTCGTTAATCATTTTATTCTTAAATTAAGAATCATTTTTTACTTTTTGGTTCGATTAACTATAAAAGCGTGTTTTGTAGTTTCTTTTTAAACTATAATTTATTTTTCATTTTTTTAGTTCGAACAACAATAAAAGCGTGTTTTTTAGTTTTATAAACTATGGTTTATTCTTTGATGAATTCATCTTAAATGCATCATTTTTTAGAATTTGGAATACCTATATATTGACCTCCTATCAGTGAGTCGATACGGCCTTGTTAAAGCCCATACAAAAACACTCTTTTTTGTTGTATTTGTATTAACCATGAGCGTTTTCGCGTTAGGGTTGTAACTTAATCTTTTAGTCACCAAATCTGGAATTAGTCGCCAAATCTGGAAATAGGAAATTGTTAATCTTGGTGATCCTGATCAGTACAATGAAACAAAATTATTGTATTGTCATTGGCCCTTGACAAGTGTGCAAAATGCCGAATTAATTTAATCTTTTGAAGTGGGTAAAAATAGAGTTCAAAGATTCCGCTACATACAGGTGAAGCTAATAAGAGGAATATGCATTTCTTTATACACATAAACAGTTCTTCGAATACAAATTCGGTCAGATTTTGATTTTTTTTTTCTTTATGTATATGAATTCATTTTTAAATAGGTAGGTTTTTGAAGGGGGAAAAAAAACTTGAAATATAGAAAATAATAGCAAAAAATACTCGCAGCCTTTCTCGTGCAATGTTAGGTGGTAAAGGGGAGAGGACAAGCGAAAATAGAGCTATGAGAGTCCTCTGGCTTGTTCTTCATCTCATCTTTTCACTCAAACAGCTTAGGGATTTGATCAATCCACTTAGTTTCTTAAGGGTAATGGCCTCCAAGAGAGAGTGATTATTTTAACATTTTCCCTTTGAATTGATCATATACATAATCAAATTGATCATATACACACACATGATCAAATCATAAATTTCATTTCCCTACCAAACATATACATTAGCTTTACGTATATTAAAAGTTTAATGGAAGAGTGCTCTGGAAAATTCGAAAGAAAAATTGATTAACTTTTGAATCTAGAATGAAAAAAATGAAAATGTAGATTTCATGCATTTGCGGTTAAAATTGTATTGCAGAGGGGAAGCCAAGTACGGCTTCTGAAACCGCAATGTACTCTGAAACAGATTTATTTAGAAAAGAAAAACGCTTTAAATGAACAAACATTTTTATTTTTACCCACTTGTTTACGTTAAAAGGGATTACAACTCATTAGCTTAAATTTTCAAACGTTTTCTAATGACTAATTAGCAGCTCTGATTCTTTAGAACTTTAATTTGTCCGAACGGAAAATTAAAGGTATTTTTAAAATATCTTCAAGATCCTTTGTGAATCATAGCAAAAATAGTAATTTTAGGGGAAAAAACAAAAATAAATAAAGAACAAATCTGATTTTAAAATATTTACTTGAAAAAATTAAAATTGTTCTTATAAAACACATAGATTAAAACTTCACTCGTAATTTTACCATTTCAAAACAGAATACTTTACCTCCCTTTAAAATCAGAAGTAAAAACGATTTTAAAAAAAGTACTTTACTAATTCTTTTGAAAATATAACTTTAGAAAATATGCCTTTTAAACCTTAATGCAGTTTGGAATAATCAAATTAGTTCTTAAAGTGATTCTAATTCATTCGTCCTGTAATAATTTTAAACAACTTATTTGTTTTAGAATCTTAGGACTTCTATATTAATTTCTGCTTCAATTTCAGGTAAACCGTTCTTGGTAGAATTAATTATATCCTTTTTTTTTGAAGAATTCCTTTTATTAATAGACTAATTTTTACTACTTTTTGGAACATAAATTAATGGTTGTTTCCTTTTATTAACTAATATAAGCAAAATTAGCAAAAATTGCTTTTTTTTAATTAAAAATTTCAATTCAATTTATACCCTTTTCAGCAAGCTATTTTTAAGATAAAAAGGATTTATCCTTAATATAAAGGAATAATTTAAATGTGTGAAAGCTCATTTACGTCTTACCATAAAGCAACCAGAGGGCTATTGGTGACGGACCTCGGTCAAATGACGAAGCCTGAGCTGTCACCCACAACTCTCAACTACCCTACATGCCAACAGGAGGACATGGAGCCTCGATAAGTATTTAATGTGCAGTGGCCTTCTCAGTAGGGAAGGTTTTCAATGGCACTAGGGTCGAACTCTGGACATGCCGGCCACGAATTTGTGATCATAACCACGAGGCTAGCGTACCACCAGGAAAACATATAACATAGAAGGGGGAAAACCGTCTTTAATTAGAAAAAAATCGGTCACACATTGTGATATTATTAAACGTTTTACAAATTAAACAATAACTTTTAAACTATTAGAGAATGAGGACCGTTTATATTCCTCGATCTCAAATTATTGACTTTGACTCTCAAAAGTTCGTCGTTTCGATTCTGATGTATTATGCAAATGCAGTAAACTTTTCATAACTGCTCTTATTTCAAAAGACTGCTCAGTTGCAAAAATTATTCTTTAGGCCTTTATATCTAAATATTTATTTTTTTAGTCCATTATTTTCTTTTTATCAATTTCCCTACTTAGGTAATTACGGATAATTAGCTACTTTTACTGTGTATCTATCTGGTTATTCGCATTCAGATTCACGTAGCAGCGCGCACAAGAATTTTTCAAAGGGGGGGGGGGACAGGGTCGAAAGTCCACTATTCTCGAATCATGCTCCAATACGCCGCCCAACATATTCTTTTGAGTTTTTTCCGATTTTCAATAGTAAAAAATTAATTATTAAATGAATAATTGGCATTAATTAATAAAATTAATTATTAATAACAAATACTTAAAATTAAATTTTACGTATGATATACATAGGATTATAATCAATCGAAAAAAATCAAGGGCTTTAGAGGGGGGAAGACCCGAGGACCCCCTCCCCCTTTCCTTGTGTGCAACACTGGATTTATGTAATTTAAAGTTCTACATTTCATGTTCTTACGCATAGTCAGAGAAGCAGATGGTAAAGTTAAATTATTGGGCTCTGCACTCTTAACTCATTCATGCTTGGTGACACATATGTTGTACCACTAATTCTTATTCGTTTATTGTGTGGTGGTACATAAAACGCACCACTCGTTTAAATGCCTCAGAAATTGATGTTAAGGGTACATTCTCTAAACCACCGCAGAGGTCAACTCCTAGCAGTTACTCAAGTTTCCAACAGATGTCAGAAGCTAATTGTATACAATGAGTTTATGCAGTAGTTCATTCTTTGATCAGCTGTGAGTCTGTTGAGTGGTATTTTTTGGAAGTGACTGTGTTGTGTATTTTTAAGTGTAAATGAAAGTGTGTGTGATTCTTGTGATTTTTGATACAAATCAGGTAAGTACATATATTATGTAACTAAATACGTCAATATTAATATAGTTAGTACCTCCCATGTGTATTACTAATATGAAAATATGAGAGTCCAAAAAATGCACCACCTTGCTTTTGAAGGTCATCTTCTTTACAGATACAACATGCATTGAGCTTATTTTTTTGCAAAAATGGACATGTTTACTTTACCAAATAAAGTTGTTGTAAGTTACATTTAAAAAAAAAATAATAATATTCATTAAATAATAGTACATACAAAATTATACAAATGTCCTGAATGAGCTATAGCTCGCGCTCAGAGAAAAATAAATACAACTAATAAACTTATTATGTATGTTGACTAAATAAAAACTAGATAAAACAAAATAATGTATAACATATGTTACCGGCAAAGTATAAATTCCGGCATTCTATACAATGCCTAAATCTAGTCGGCAATGTATGAAATTATTCCTATTTCACACATTGCCTAGGCATTCTATAGAATGCCTAATGGGAAACCGACAAGGTATGAAATACATCTCAGATTCATTTCGAATATTGTCAATTGGCTAGACAAAACTTTTAACGCGGGTCTCAGGCTCAGAATCTGTTAGTTGTACATTGCTGTTTGTTCGGAAATGTCAAAATACTCAGTTTTGCTTAAACTTGTTCAACAAAAAATTGCTTTTTTCCTGTGCTACCTGAAAATGGTGGAGCAAGCTATAATGTTCGAGAACGAGTCATGGTCTATAGCAGGGATCTTAAGGCAACCTATGCCACATGTGGCACGCGGCACAATTCTCAACGGCACTTTGCACTACTCAACAAATTTGTAAGTTTCTACTGTATGGTTCACTGAATCATATTGCTAGAGATTGATTTAACACGCAACAGCTAAAGGGTTGCCGACCCATGGTCCATAGACATGAAACAACTATTTAACGGCTAGTTGCCCAAAATTTGAGTTGATGCTCCAAAAAAAAAAAAAGGTTTTTTCTTAACTGAAATTACTTACTAGAAGTTAATAACTGATATAAAAAACGCTAAAATGACTACTAAGAAGGAACCCAGGGACTATTGGTTGCTGATTAGCTATGATGTGATGTTTGCGGAAAATAAAAGTAAACTCATTTAAACTGTTAAAGAAGGCGTCAGTACCATAAAACAGTGGTCCCTAACCCTTGGTCCGTGGATCAAAGGGTATCAGGCAACTCAAAGAGCATTAAATTTTTTCCATTATACTTACTGAGGTGTATTTTTTCGGTGTTTGTGCGACTTTCCATGGAAATCACTTTATATTTTATGTAAAATCATATTTTGTAATTATTTTTGGTGTAACTGAATTTTACTCTGAAGGTATGTTTAAATACATTTAAATTATAAAATCAAACAATTTAAAATATAAATAATCAGCGTCCCACCCTCAGCGGGCCGCCGTAAAATTATCAAACGTTGACCGATCTGGAAGAGAAAACTGTTTGGAAGAACTGCTATACAGTATTAAGTCACAGATTCTTTTTTTCCTCAATGGGGATGCAAATTGGTATTTTTTACCATTTTCAGAGCTAGTACATTCACCAGGGACTGGTATCCCTTTTTAGTACTGCACCATATAGGCGATAAAAATTGCCGCCGGTAATTTTGACACCAAGTTTGACGATGTGAACTTTTTCTAGGAATTTAATTTGCCAAGAGCAAAATTAAATTCCGGATTCTGGGGATGTGATAGAATTCCGAAAGAACTTTCAACCAAATACAAAAATGTTACACGATATGATATTGAACTGTACATCCATCTACGTGAAACTTGCCAGAAAAAAACAGAAAATTATTTTTAAAAAAAGGTAATGTAGTACAAAACTTTGATTTTTTTCCCCCCGAATGCCAATATATTGGCACTTGTAATGAGTGAGAAATAGGATGGTTTCTATCAACTTGGAACTTCTGAAGGAATTTTAAAACAAGTATATGTGAAATCACAATTTAACAATAATTTTTTTAATGGCAGTCTCATTATTTTGTTAGAATAACATTTGTACTTTTAGGAATATAAGTCATTGATATAATATCCTTATCATGACCTTTTTTTCATACTTTGCCTAAATAACTTTAGGCATTTCATACTTTGCCGGTAACAAAATAACTAAAATGTGTTGTGTACCATTGTACCGAGGGAAGAAAAAATCGTGTTTCCAGAAATATCCTGCTACTTGAAGCGTGGCGATACAAAATATGTACCACCTATTTTCTAAGATTTTGGACACTCTCTTTATTTGAAAAAGTGCTTAATATTATTAATATGAATAAGCTTTTCTTTGTTGTTGTTGTTGTTGTCGAGTCCTGTCCGAAAAGAAGGAATGAAAGTTGCCAGAGCTTGTGAGACAGGTTGGACTTCTTAACGATAAATGGCGACACCACCTATCTCCACCTCCACAATTTAGGCATAGAACTGAAGGGGAGGGAAATATTCTCCAGCCCCCTGCACTTATGGTTTCTGCTACGACCGCCTACAAGACTTTCGGACCCACTGATTTAACGAGCACGTACTTTTCTTTGTTCAATAGTTATAGGTTTGTGAGGTTTACCTAAAAAATTTGCAATTATTTCCCTCTAATGCATTATTTTTGTTAAAAATTCAACGCATGAAAGAGGTAAAGAGTCTGCCTTGGGTTATATTTTTCTACTTTTAGTAAACGGGGAAAGCATTGTAATACATCAGTTACTCATTTCTTGCAGTAAATTTTATTTCGCGGGCAAAGGTCCGGTCTGGCATGTATTTTATAAAGAAAGATTTTATAATAACAAAAAACAACTTGTGTAATTCTGTGATCCTGTTTGTTTTTTCCAGATGAATTTTGGTTGTTTACTTTTGATAGTCTTCCTTTGTTGTTCCTATATATCCTGCTTTCTTCGTCTGCTTCTTTTAAGACTATTTTTTGGAAAAGTGGCTTCTTTGATTTGCCTAAAATAACCTTACTTTACAGACCATTCTTTTTATTGTGGTTTCTTTTAAACCTTTACGGCACTCCATTCCCCTAATTCCCATAGCAAGCCAACGTGAGGACTTTGAGCCTCGACAGATTTAATGTACGTCAGCCCCTCCAGAAAATGGACTTTCAGCGACTCGAGCCCGTAACTCAACAAAGCCGAACATGAGTTCGTGATCTTGACCATTAGACTACAGCAGCCACACTATAATGATTGAGGAAATCAGAAAAATAATCTTACAACAAAATAAACATATTTCGCTGAATTATATTTAATTTAAAAATATTTCACACAATTATAACTACCGTAAAATCCTGCATATAGCGGCGCGCACTTTAAACTCAAAAAATAAGATCGAAATTTACGGGGGCGCGTTATACGCTGGGTATAAAAATGGAGATTAAAAATAAAAATTTTAAAAAAAAGATGAACATAGAAAACATTAGGCTTCTACATATATTGAAATACTGTTTATTTTAATGAAATAACGTTCCTTATAAACTTGAAGGCTGTAGTTCTAGAAGTATACCGTTTTTTTTTTTCAAAAGCTTGGAATAATACCTCGAATAAATGACTTCAAAACATAAGAGCACTGCCCACATACATTTCGGGTTTATTCGCAACAAAAAAAAAGTGCGCTTTATGCGGCACTTAAAAACTAAAAACTGCAGCTTGAAGGTGTATAGATGCGTGTAATACACCGGATTTTATGGTAATTGAAATTTAGTTCATTTAACCATACTTGTAAGCTAAATTAATTGTCATTATTTTTTCATAATTATTTCTTTAAATTATAAAATGAAGATAGATCAAATAGAGAATAACACTATATTTCATTCTTTATCTGAATTCGTTGTCTCTTGAGTAAAGCGAATTTGCAAAACACGATATGTTAGGAAATCTATTAGCCATACTATAACCGTAATATTAAACTAATTTAACATTTTTTTAAAAAAAAACAGGCAAACTACATTTTTTTAGACATTTTTTCAAATGAACTTATGGTTACGAAATCATTAATATAAATTTAAATTTAATTAGCATGTGTATATTAATTATTTTTTAATATAATAGATACCCTATTAACCAACTGTACTTAAGAACGGGGCTCAAATAAGGAAATAACTGTGTAAACTGAATGCTTGGAACTCTCAATACACATATTTCTAAACTAAACTAAATGAACAACAACAACAAAAATCAAAGAAACAGGGTCATTGTATAATTATACTTTAATGCTAAACAGCCACAGTATACGTTTGAAAAAACTTATGTTATTAGGAAAACACGAAGTTCTAGAAGAGTTAAGACATTCTTTTTCAGAACAAATGAGACATTTCTTTTTTTCAATTGCAAAACTAATTAAGAAAGAATTAAAATGAAAATTCATCGAAGTAAAAATCGCTACAGAGAGAAATGTAACTCGAACTCATGACATCAGAGTAGCAGAGAGCCCACAACATCAAAGGGAAAAGACTAAGCAACAGAACAGATGCCACCAACATACTCCGTTTCTTCGTAGATTTTTGCTCAGTTGACGAACTGAAAGAAAAAAAGCTGTTATACTTTAATTCCACTCTCTCTCTCTCTCTCTCTCTCTCTATATATATATATATATATATATATATTCAGAGTGTCGGATTACTCGTTAGGCGGAATAGGCAATTGCCTATGGGCCCCACGCTTTTTAGGGGCCCATAAGAGCGTGTTCTTTTATATGTTAGTGCTCCAAAAACAGGCTACTGGGTTCCCAGAATTCGATTGCCTAGGGGCCTTCATGTCGTTTAATCCGACACTGAAAATTTGAACAAGATAAATATATACAATCTCTCTCTCCTTAATAAAATACTTTCTATATTTTTTAAATATTTTTTATGTGTAACATCTTTACTCTCGGTTGCTGGATATTTGTTGGAGTGATTTCGTGAAAAGGGACGGAAATGCGTAACCGGAAGTCGGGGGAAGCGCGCGCTGTTTGATTTGACCAATTCATCGCCTTGGGGTGTCTCTTCGCTAGCCTCGTCTCGGGTAGTAGCAATTAAGACGCCCGCCTACCGCACATACCAGCAAGTCTTATTAGACTTCATCCAGAATAAACTTGTGATTCTTACGCTCAATTGTCAAAGTCTCAGAACACGTTGTGTGTGAAATCTGAGGATATATTTATATATGTGTAAACTATATATTGATAATTATATTTCCTGGTAAGCGTTTGACAAAGCTCATCATTCCTAAAAAAATAGGAGTAAGTAATATGGAATTATTTGAATAAATATTTAAGTGCTTATCATTTTCATACTTTGAGGTTAATTCCTGACACTGTCAATATAACATTTTTAATTGTAATTAGAAAGATATTTCTCGATTAAAAAAAACTAATTAAGTAAAGGGTATTTTTGATTTTCTCTAATATTTCTAATTTTTAAGCATGCGCTTGACGGTGTCTCTTCGCTACCCTCGTCTGGGGGTAGTAGCAATTAATACGCCCGCCTACCACGCATACCAGCAAATCTTGTAATTTTGGTGGTCGCATACATTTCTCCGAATCAAACAGTTAAAAAAATTAAAGATTTCCTGCATTTTTTACTTTTACCGTATACCGAAGGTGGTTCTGCTCTTTTAAAAAAGAACTATCACTCGCTTTCCATGATTTTGAGTGGTGATTTTAACGTTAACTTCAGTTTTCCAGAAGCTGAGCTGCTCATAGCTTTTCTGAAAGATGAACTCAAACTCGAAATGAACACTAATCGAAATGTTTGGACAACTAACACTGGTACTGTTAATGACGCCGTTTTTCAACGATTTTTGAATACTTTGAAATCACAAGTATATGTGTCATACTTTAGTTTTCAGAAATCTATTATCTCCGCTCTCCCCCAAATTGAACAATAATAATAAATTTTCATTAAAGATATAATTATTCGATAGAAAATTATTTTCAGTCATAACCGATTCATTTCTTTCAGGATTAATTAAAGTCACTATTGCGTATTTACCATGATAACAAGTCAGATGTTACCTATCATATGCGACTACTGTAAGACTCGTTTCTCGATTTTTTTTAAAACTTGTAGTGGATGACACTTGACGTTAACACTGTTTTTTCAAATATTAATTCATTAATTACCGGTTAATTAATTTAAATTAATTACCGGTTTTCGACGCCAACAGATTCGTCTCCATTGTTGTAACAATGTAAATGTTAAAACAATGAAAAAAGTTGGCGTCGAAAACCGGTTTTTCAGCCAAACTCGCCAAACCGGGTGTGCATTGTTACGACAATGCAGACAAATCATGCTCTTTTTTCAATTCCTACTGTTATATCTATATATATCTTGTTCAAATTTTCAATCGTTAATAAAATACTTTCTATTCATCCATTCAAGGTAGGAATTGACTTAAAAAGAATTTTTTATATTACTTGTTTAATATATGCTTCAAATGTTACAGCAGTAAAATAATGCACAAACGCAATAATCATTTTTTTAATATAAATTGTGCGGAATTCTATGGTGGAAATTCTTCAAAATATTCGTCAATTTAATGGTCTAAGGCAGGGGTGGCCAACCTTTTTGGGAAGCGTGCCACAATCTGATGAAAAAAAATTACGCGTGCCACTTTCAACTTTTCTACCAAACTAAAAAATATACAAAAGTGAAAAATGTTACTTATAGGCTTATTATGGGTTATTTACACCAAAAACATATTTTTAAATGCAAGTTCTATATAGTGAAAATGTAAAAAAAAAATGGTATAACAAAAACAAAAGTAGGAACTTATATTTTATTGTTGATAAATTTTTACAGGATCAATCAGTTAGCTTAGGTACAAAATAAAAATAAGCAACTTGAAACATTTAATTTTAAATGATTATGAAGCAGTCAGTATTTTCTTAATGTGGCTTTTGAATTTGTAGTTTTTTTTGTACTAAATCCATCTATATTTGGATTAATTCGTGAAGATGCTATCAAAATTAGGTGTTTTAGGTGCATATCAGTTAATTTTGAGTGATATTTTGATTTAAGTACGTTCATAACAGAAAACATTTCTTTACAAACGTATGTTGATCCAAATCCTACAACAATATCTGACAACTAAATCATGTAAATTTGGAAAATTGCTTGGTGGCACAAATTTCCAAAATTCGATGCAATTCACATCATTTGCGGTTAAAATAGTTTCCTTATATTTGCTTTTCAGACTAATATGGCGCTGTAGGTCAATAATTTCAATTTGTACCTGATGTGGGTAACAGTTAATGTCTTGAAGAGAAATCGAAAAAGATTAGTGAAAAGTTCAGTATTTTTTTATCATCTTTAAAATACTCAAACCTGTGGCACTGAAAGAATCCTGCAAAATGGATAGTAAATTTTTAAATCTATCATTGTTCGGAATATACTAACTTTGGCAGATAATTCCTGCATGTGTGAATGTGAAATTAGTTAATTTTTCTCTCCAAAATCCAGATAAAAAAGCAAAAGTTTGTTCACAAAAGAAGATATATATGACCAACTAGGGTTGGAAATTTACAATTTTTTCCCTGTAATCTTAAATTAAAATTTTTTTAATGTTCTATTATATCGGTAAGAAAAGCTAAATCCCACAGCCAATTTTCACTCCTGAGGAGCGAGAATTCACTAGGCAGTTCATCGTTTTCTTCCAGATATTCTGAAACACATTCCCTTAAAATCCGAAATCTCGCCTTTGGAAAGCCAGCGCACACTACAATAAAGTAGTAACTCGCCATTTTCTTCCGTTTCTTCGGGGAAAAGCGTACGAAATCTTCGTCGATTCAAAGCACAAGCTCGTATTTTGTTGATACAGTGCACCATGGGGTCAACAACGGAAGAAAAGTCTAAGTCCTTGGCACAAAGAGCTTCTTGATGAATAATACAATGCTACTCGAAAACTTTTCTTCCCAAATAATTTTCAAGCAATGCAACAAAACCTTTTATTCTGCCAACCATGCAAGGCGCTCCATCTGTGGAAACACTGTCTAATTTTGTCCATTCTACTTTGTTAACTTCAATTACATTTTTAAATTCCTTAAAAATGTCTTCACTTGTAGTTAAAACTAGTTGGCGCACGTCAGGAAGTTCTTCCACAGTATCAAAATTATTGTTCGTGCAATGCACAAAGATGCTTAACTGCGCATTGTCTGTGATATCACAGCTTTCATCAAAGTTAATGAAAAATATTTGTAATTTCGAATTTCAGAGACAATTTGCGTTCCAACATCCTGGCCCATGTCAATACCGTGCTGCAATATCCTCTTCATAATTTCTTTTCAATGTCGAAGACTCATAAACATATTGAAAATAACAAAAATTTTAAACTACGCTCAACGCTAAAATCTAAAAACAGTTTTAAAAAAGGAAAAAAGCTTAACGTCTTGCTAAACAGAGTTTAAAATTAACTAAGTCTGACAGCTGGAAACAGTTTGCCGATATTGCGCTACAAATTTTCTAGGCTCCGAATCCAGTATTCTGATTAGTCATGGATGCAAGTTCACACTCCCTCTGCTTTATAAAGCGACTACTTTGTGCATATAGAATTACATCTACCATATCAACAACTGCTCTCCTAATATATTAAATAATTACTTCTTGACATTACAGAAATCGTAAATAGCCAACACCTTCGGGAAAACCTTTTTATCTGACATCACGCTGACAGTCAATAGCTATAAACACTAAACTTCAGCACTGCAAGGGGAAGCTGAAATTCGAATGGAAATCCGAGATGTTAAAAATTAACCGCCTCTGAGAGAGGATGAATTTTTGGGCATATTCGACCGTCTAAGCAAAGGAGAATTTATTTGTTTTTAGTCTTACATTACTCAACACTTTTCTGGGAACGTTACAATGCTGCGGAATTGTAAGTTTTGGAGCATGATCTCATTTTTGGCACTATACTGAAGAAAAGAAAAAATCTTGTTTGGCGCCTTTAAAATCTGACGCTGAAAATTTCTGTTTTTTACATATTCTCTTCATGAAAATTTTCTATTATAATTCAATTAATTCAGTAATATTTTCATGAAATTTTTGTAATTTTTCAATTAGTTTTCGCGTGCCACAGTTACGACTCCCGCGTGCCACAATGTGGCACGCGTGCCGTGGGTTGGCCACCCCTGGTCTAAGGCATGGATGGGCGGACTTATTCATAGTACGGGCTACATTACATATCATTAAGGTTTTGCGGTCCACCTAGTGGCATAGGTGTTACCAATCTGTATTAAAATTGCATGTTTTCTTTTCTCATTTTGTGACGGATCTATTCGCGTCCTCTGAAAAACTCCTTGGGGATTCCTTTAGGACAAGAATTATTTCAACCAACTTTCACCGAAGATAAGAAAACGTGATTATACAAATTAGGTTTAATATATATATTCTGTATTCGCGAGTGTTAGTGAAATGAGAATCGAAGATTAGTTAAGTGAGAATTGAAGTTTACTGAAGTGAGGATAACTCGGATGTGAAGTGAATTAATGAGAAGCGAGCAATCCGGCTGTAGTACGTAAACAATGTAGGACGTGTGAAGTTAAAAATCTCTAAGAAGAGCTCACCCTTACTATTAGCGTTCAAGGCCTCATCTAACAGATAAAGAATTGCAAGAGTTCAGGTACTGTGCTCTTAATTTAAGTAGAAGTTAGAGAGTTAAATTGTTAGCACGCATCCAAGGTAAAAACGAGCTTGTATAAGTTATCGTAGGAATACGAGTATAATTAAATGGTCGTTTATCCCCCCGCTACTTTGTTTCACCTCAGTCTTCTAAGTGTTGATCAAATTTATCTTAATTGTATTATTATTGTGTCTGTGTTGAATATTGTGACAAATAAACAATTTTAGCGGATCATGTCGTCTGATCAGTTAGTTCCTCCCACACATCTAGCCGGGTTAGAGGGAAGAAGGAATAATACTTCTTTACAAACTCTCATTTTCGACATTGTGCCCATCTTTTAAAATATGACAGATTACTATTTTCACTACAAAAACACAAGTAACACAAAATTGTCAAGTTGAATACATGAACAACTACGAATGATTGCAAGACCATGGAGTGTGGACGTATTCAATGCAGCGAGTAGGAAACATATGGGAACCTATGAATCAGAAACCATCGTTGTACTTAATTTGTACACCGCCGAGTCCCGAGCCATTGCGGGGTATGATATCAACACTAGAACCCAAACCCCTGGAAGCGCCGGGTGTGGTATGATGTCTCTATGGCCAATCCCATCCTGTCACTGGAAGAGCTGATCATCAACATTTATTCTCCCCTTCAGTCGGCTTGAGGGGAAAAGTTTATTTACACGGTGATAATTTTGTTCCCTAAAGCGGCAGGGAACGTGTTAAGCCACATCGTGCGGTTCCAATAAAGGAACATGTGTCGTCTACACATTTAATCGAATTATTTACTTAAGTAAGCACAGTCGTATCAATTGTGAAAAGCTGATCTCCATTCTAGCTGACGTTGGTGTTCCATGAATATGTTACTCTTAGCATGCGTGCTTTAAGCCTTAGTAAATGCGGTCGACCCAAAATTTCTTGGCAGTCCACTGGTGGATCACGATCGACTTAATGCCTATCCCTGGTCTAAGGGCTAATACATTACTAGAAAAAATTGTTTCTAAGGAGAAAATAATAGTATAAATTCAGAAATATTTTTAGCCTTCTATAACATGAGATGGAGATTATACCAACATCCCAGTTATTTTCCTGACCACATTGATAATACACTATCAGACATTGAAGATACAACATTAAGAAGGAGTGGCCCAAAAATTATGCAAACTTCAAACGTAGGTGCACCTTACCAAGTGATGCAAATGTCCAATTCTCCGACATACCTTGAGTAGAATATAAGGGAAGAAACCTGCAGAAGGGGCAATATCCATGCCATTGTTTCCACGAGTGAAATCATTGTGTATTTTTTCCCTTGTCATAGACTATCACGTTCAAAAGTTAAAGGCAACTTCAAGGTTATCTGAACAAAATTAAACCCAGAAATACTTGAGTTAATATTATTGTAAGAGAAATAAATGAAGCAGAGATACACAAATAAAATAATCTAGTTGCGCAAAATTACATTTCAAAAATAGTTAATTTGGAGGAATGAATTTCTGATATATATAAGGAACAAATCACTCAGACATAGATCTTTTAACAATACCAATAAATTTTTAGCTTTAATAAAAATGTGTTAGATTTTGCAATTATTTTAATTTAGTTTTTTTTTAAGTCTCTATTTCTACCAAACTTTTAAATATTTAACAAACCTTGTTTCAAAATGAATTTCATCATCAAAAAACTCTAGTTATCTTACAATTCTTTATTATTTATAGAAAAGCTAATTATAAAAATAGATACGAGGTGTGTTCAAATACATACAACCATAATTTTTCTTACATAAAAAAAAATCAGGTAAAAAAAATTGGTTTTGATGCATGTGCCTAGGCAGCTGTAATGCGTACATAGGAATTTTTCTCGCCTGCACAAGCTAACAGTTGAGAACAGACCTCCGATGAGTGAGGAAGCATAAGCGAGTGCTGTCACATTTTTGTTTTGAAAAATGACAACAAAAAAACCCCCTTGAGCAATGCTACTGCATTAAATTTAGTGTAATACTTGGTGATTCCCAAGTGGAAATGATCCCCAAGATCCAACAGGCCTTCGTGGACGAAGTAATGCACCTCATACAGATGAAAGAGCGCTATAATTATTTCAAGTATGACTACACTTTGAGTGAATACAAACATGTTCTGATAGGCACTCATTGTCAGAAATGAAATTATCATCAAACAAATGAGCTCCTAGTTGTGTAAGATCATCGAATTACGATCAAAGAGCTTACAAACAAGTCGAGCATCAGCATTCCATTTAATTCCATTTTAACCGAGGATTTGGGCGTCGGTAGAAACTCAACGTACCAGAGCTGCTAATGTTAAAGAAATAGCCACTGCGCTAGGATATCACATTTGACACGTTGTAGATTGTAAAAAAACGTTCCTTGTTTTCTAAATACGGTGAGATCACTGAAAACGAATCCTAGGTGTATGTATACGAATTTACATTCCTCTCAAAGAAGGCACCCACCTTTTCTGAGCCCCAAAAAGAGTAAGGCAATATTGAAATCTCCTTCTGACTTCGATGGCGTCGTTCATCAAGGGTATGCAGATTTCAACACCATCGTCAGTAAGAATTATTACCAAGAAGTTCAGCGTTTCCTTCATGACGCTGAAACGTAACTGGCTGGATATGAAAGCAATGGGCGTCACGATGATTCACACGCTCACTTTTCAAATTTTATGCAGTTTATTAACCAAATAAAACATATTTGTCCATTGTTAGGTTTCTCACTCAACTGAAATAGCACAATAAGACTTCTGGGTTTCCTCCAAGTTGAAAATGTTACCACAGTTCATGAGTGGTCGTGGTCGTAAGTCCGAGGTCGTCATTGTTTCTGCCGAGTTGGGAGTTCGAATACTTGTGTGCCACTGATGCTCATCTCGCGCAGGGGAGCTGGTGCATGCTAAATCTGTCGAGGTTCTAAGTTCTCGCATTGAAGGAGCGTGGAAGTCAAGATAGTATTGGGCCAGCTTAGGTTTGTCCTCATCATTTGACCATGGTTTAAAATTAGGACATGCGTCACCACTAGCTCTCGTGTTGCTTTGAAGTTAGATGTTAATGAACAATCAATCAACTATGATGAATATTTCTCTTGAAAGGACCAGATTTGAATCCAATGAAGATATGAAGCAGAATGCAATGAATCAGGAGCGCGTCTCTTCACAAGAGGTGTTCGTGTCCTGCTCCCAAAAATGGCAGAGTCTTTCAGAGAAGTAGTCAGCCCAAAGTGACTTTTTCGAAGGAGATAGGTTGGATATTTTTTGAAGATACCTCGTATACATATCACTTTAGAAAGTACATTGCATATATGAATATAATATTAAAAAATTCTAGACTAATACATAACTTAACAGACACTAAATATAATATTTTTTTAAAGTTTCATTCTACGTGTTTAAACAATGGAATACCGCCTTTCAAAACTACTAAATGAAGAATTATTTTTGTATTCCCACCTATGTATGAGAGGAAGAAAGCAATAGAGACGTACGACCTTCAACGAAAACTGCTTCCGAGTTACGATGAACAATTTCTCTTGGCTTATGACATTGGCACCAATGAGGAAATGCGCACCTAAAATTCATTATTGAATTTCTATATGTATGTAAATTTAATTAGAAGTTAATTTTCTTCATGTTCCTTTAAGAGGCTATTCTATAGCGTTAATTTAAATAAAACATAGAGAGTATTTCAAATAATAGACCAATGAATAGATAAAAAGGATTTTTTATTATTATTTTGAGGTATGTCAAAAATTGTATTCGATCTTATTTTTACCTTATGAAGAATAATATAAAAAACATTTTTTTTTAAAATTGAGGTGTTTTTTAAAAACTTCTTTTATTTGAGAAATGAAATACTCTACAGCAGTGGTCTTCAAAATGTGTTCCACGGAACCCTGGGGTTCCCCAAGGCACACTCAGGGATTACACGAGTCACACACACAATAAAAAAATCGAGAAGAAATAAATCTATATGCAAAATGGATACACGTTCTCTATGGAGTTTGTATAGTTACAAGTATCTAAAGCTCGTCCTATTTATTAAAACTAAAAATTTTATTTATGTATAATAACTTTATTACAAAACACTTTTTTAAAATTTTTATTGTAATATAATAAAAGAATATTAAAAACGCTTTGTCTTTATATATAAACTTCCTTCTAGATTGTGAATATTCCATTGTTAACTATCTCGGGTTCCACGAGATCATTTTATACTCGCTAGTTAGCACAATGCCTTGTAAAACTAAATAGTTTTCTAATGGAAAATGCACCTTTTTGCATTTGTGGAAAAAAACACCTATAATGAAGGGAGAGAAAACAACTTATCAACATATCAACACATCCGATGTTAAAATCTAAATTTAATAAGAGCAGCTTCTATAAGTTTTAGGTTGCAAATTCATACAAAATACATGGGATTTCTCACACAGCTATAAATATTTTAATGCCATTCAGAACATCGTTTAAGTGAAAAATATTTCTCAACGTAAGTGACTATAAAAACAATTTAAACTCAGAATAAGTGATGCGATTGCCTATAATCTCAATTGACCTAGACGCGCGCGTCAACAGTTTGAGAGAAAAAAAAGCAAGCACATTTCGCAGTTACGGAATATAATGCATGGATAGGTGACACTTGGATCCCAAATTAATATTATTAATGAGTAAATTATATTAAAAAATTATAATCTATTTTTTTTAATAATAAATGCAATACTTTTTTTAAATTTCCGTTACATAAAGTACCTACAACATATTGATCTACTTTAAGTATTATGGATATAGTCTTCGAAGTATGTGTATGGAATGGGGTTCCAAGAAAACACTTTCTAGTTCTACGGGTTTCACGAAAGCACCTTTAAGTCCAGGGGTTCCGTGAGTTGAGAAAGATTGAAGACCACTGCTTTATATAAAGAAAAAAAATTTATATATTTATTCTTCGACAAACATAAGTATCCCAAAGTAGTTTTTGCATTTAGCGTCAATAAAAATTATGCATTTGGTACAAAATTAATTGAGTATTTAATTAAATTACTTTTTTTACAGAAATGTTCCTTAAAATCCTTTCATCTTCCAACTATATATGGTATTTTCTCCCTTGTTAGTCATGCTAATTTCAAAATTAAATGTTATTATTTTTTTAAAAATAACTAATTAATTTATAATTTTTTTCCAATCGAAGCTCTAGATTAGTTTGTTACTGGTAATTTACAATTATATTGTTCTATGAAACATAAAGGCAGCCATCATTTTAAAAACCTAAAAAGGAGAGAATTCTAAAAACAAAAACAAAAAAAGTACAAATTAGAAAGCAGTCATTGAATATTATTTTCATTCAATAAAGATGAAACTGTTCTAGAATTACCTGATTGTCGGTGATTGCTTACATATGAAAAGCCAAATAGCAGTTATCATAATTCCAGCCATTTCTCTATGAGAAAAAGATTAAAAGTCTTTGGATCACACATATACTATTACATATTTTATTTGTAAATAACATTAAAATAGACTAAAAAAAATTTTTTTAATACTTTCGTGAGCAGTTAGTAAAAAGGGTCGAGTGTTTAGTCAGGATAACATCAACTGAGACAAATATTTTGGTAAAAAATGCTTCGAAGTTGAGTATGTTAACAAAATCGGGATCATTCATATTAAAATGTTTCAAATTCTAAATTTTTCTCAAGCATTTCGTATAAGTAAACAAGAATCAAAAATAAAAACTCCGTTCAAGACACCACAACTGTACTGTAAGCAACCCTCTGAGAAATTGTTGACAGGGAGGTAAAGACGTTAAAAATACCAAATACATTGTAATGATTAATATATTACAATTCAAAAATAGATTATTGTCACGAAATTGAAAGAAGTGCCATGGCCACTTCTGTACGCGTTCTTTGATTTCGGTCTATACGTGAATCAGATTTCTTCATTTGTTAGAATATTAATTGTGTCTTTTAACATATATACTAGTAAGTAAAGTTTAATATCTTTGGAAACACGTCTAAACTCAGTTTCAGAACAACAGATAAATAGAATTAATTCTTATTTGAATTTACTTCTTGCGATCGGATAGAAATTTTCGAAAATTACAACTGATGTATTTTACTCAACAGAACTAAAAATTTAGAATTTTAACAATGGAATGACTAGTATACGATGACAGTATGCGTGACGAGAGAAATAACAAGTTTATCAAAAAGTTTATATATACTTTGCCGGAATTACGCATGTTCAAAAGAAATTAGAACAATAGAAACATCAAAAAGCACAAAAGTTTTAACAACCTGCAGTCTTACCTTCCTTCTTCATAAGTAAGCGGATTTAGCGAACCATCTGCTTGTGGATTTGTTGCTACAGCTACCAAAGCAATTAGAACATAGACAAACATGCCCACACAGTAAATAGCATGGATCCAATAAGCACATCGCCAAATTTTGTTCTCTTAAATGATACAAAACAAACACTTGAAAGGAGAAACATATTGATTGTATTTCTCTTTATATAATCTTTTTCTCTTAATTCCACAATTAAAAGCGTACAGCTTTAATGTGCATATAAATGTATAAACAAGTAAATGTAAACACATATCCAAATAAAAATACACATGCTTAATTTTTCTTCGCTTTTTTACACTGTTACTTGGATTAACTAACGTTTTTTATTTTATATTACACGGTTTTTAAAGAGTTTTCCCTTATTTGTTTCCTCTTATGTGTTTTTTTTTTTTCGAGAAAGGTTCAGCTATATTGAAAAGAGTGAGATATCTTGATAATAATATTAATATATATATATATTGATATAATAATATGATATATATTGATATCTTAATAACAATATTAAAAAAAACAATTAAATTAAAATAAAGTCGAGAAATAAAGACAAATAATTAATAATAAAATAAAACTTTAAGTATGAAAAAAATTTAAATTCATGCAAAGGCAAACACATACACGGCTTTATATGAATCCTAATTTTATTATGTAAAACACGTTCAAAAATCAAAAAATATGCATAAGGAGAATTTAATGGCATCATAATTATTTCATAATTGAAATTAGAAATTATGCGTTAAATATTTTGCTGTTCTGAAAAATTCACAACGCTTTATTAAAAATTTGAACATACTGTTCCAAATAATAAAAAAAACTATTAAGCCATCTATCTTATGTTTTAAAGGCTTCAAATTCCTTTTTATAGAATCCTCTTGTCCTTAACTTCAATTTTTGAATCTAACTATATCAACAGAATGCCAAATTTTTGAATGATGCAAGAAATTATTTACTTAGAAAGGGGCATTTTATGAGTACACGCAGTTTACTTTCAAATTTTGAACAATAAAAAAAGTCAGTCTGATACGTTTTTAAATACGGTCGAACCCAGATTTAACGAATTTTTCTCTTCTCCCGATTTAAATAAAGGCAAAAATCCCAGTTTAACGAATAATGAATCCGGCTGCTGAAATTATTTATTATTTCAGCAGCTGCAAAAAGAATTTCTTTTGTTGTATTCGAAGAAATTGGATCTTTTTTTCCCAAGTTGTCGCGACCAGGAGGCCAGGGGTGTGTTTTCGAGGAATAAGCAGACATTATATCTTAGAATAACTAATTTTAATTAACTTCAAACACGTTATGAATGCCCTTTAATAACTAAACCTGGGGAGCAATAAGAAATCTTTACCCGAATTTAAGTAATCAAATTATGAAAGGCACTTATCTTTTTTAAATCTCTTGTATGATCCGGCTTTCAACCTGCTAACTCGTTCAACTGTAAGGTGGATACTTTTTATAGTATTAATATTACGATGCGCGACAACCAGTCGCCAACACTTGAATTTAAGCTTTCGATCAACTCTTAAACATTACATCGCCTACTCAACGATTGACACTTAAATAGAGTTTGTATTTGCATAAATCAAGTCCTCGGAGGTTTTTGAACTACTCTTTTGAACACATTTTAAAAGAGTATTATCCCCCAAGAGGATTAATAGAAGCCCGATTAGAACCCGTTACAAAATGACATATCTTTGTTGTCCGGAACAGAAAAAGACTTTTCGAAAAGCAGCGGGAAACGGTGAAGACCATTATTAGACTTTACAATTGTAGATCATTCATGAGTGTAACATATTGTGGAAGTCTTGAGTAGGACAGGAAATTCCGTTCTTATCTCATTCGAATCCACAACGCAGGTGAAATCTTAAAATTTTAACGAGTATGATATATTTGATGACAGACTGCCTATCTGTACAATGGAATTTGAGGAAATTTTTGATTTGTTGGACCACTGAAGAGCGATTCTAAAGCAGGAATTGATAAAGAAACTCGCGTCAAAACTGTTATATTTTTTAACATTTTATAATGTTTGGAAACTGTGAAAACATACCACTCTCTTACGCAGCAAGATGTAAATGATGTAGAATTTTCTTCTCTGCATGAAATCGTAAAAGAGCTTTCGAGTGAAGAATCAAAAAGATTTTCAAACATCTATCAGTCAGTAGTTTAAAATTTCCACTTAACTGTGTGTAATAATTCACTCATTGTGTTTTTAGCTGTTGAATAAAAAGTGTGTAATTTCTAACTATGGATATGTTTTGTGTAGTTGCTAATAAAATTTCCAAAAGATAAGTGCAAAAAATTTGTATTTTGTTTTGACCCAGATACAACGAATAATTCCAAATTAACGAAAAAAATGTTTGTTCCCGATGAATTCGTTAAATCGGAGTCCAACTGTATATAATATAGCATATAATCTGTTATATAATAAAAATACTAATTAATAACATTGACATACATTATTAATTACATTTTACAAAAATTTTGGAATAATGTTTATGAGAGAGAGTTCTCTCTTTATCTCTGTCTCACTTTTTAGCGCGTTTTTCACGTAGTGTAAAAAAAAACGCTATTAGGACGCAAATTTCGTCTTCGTTCCATATTTTGTCGTACCTTTTTCTCAGCCAATAATTAACCGATTGACCTCGGGTTTTCAGCATTTGGTCGCATTTCTGCCCTAGATGAGCCGAATCATATTTAAATTTAATAATTTAAAAAAATGTTTTTAAAAAAATTTAATTTTTTTTGAAGTATAGTACACACACACACACTACTTTCTGTTAGTAAAAAGTTCATTAGCTGCATTATTGTAAAATACAACATGTGAAAAACGCTCTAAAATTGCTTGGCCATGCCAATGATTGATATCTTGTTATTAAATATGTTTCATTTTTTATTTATTATATTATTTAAATCTATTTTTTTTTTAAAAAAAAAAGCTGTTATCTGAAAAGATTTTGAAGAATCATTCAAGAATTTATTTTGGAAAGATAATAATTTTCTCTTTAACCAAACGTACAACCCTTCATTTTGTTGTCACAGATATTTTTTTTCATGTCGTAAAACACTTGATTTCATACGTAGAACGTCCATTATTGTATGAATTGTTTTCACAAAAATAACTAAGACCCATATCAAAAGATAACGAATTTTTAAACAAAGGATTACAATTTCGTTCCAGTCGAAATACTAGAATCACTTATAATCCTCTAAGAAAAATTTGAAACTTCAATAACTCTCAAGTAAAATTACATTGTACAATTTAGTTTAAATGTACAAATTTCTTTTATATTTCTTACATTTTTACTCATTTGATTTTATTTTAGCTTATGAAAAAAATCATAAGTTATTTCCTTCACAGGATTATAAATTTATTTTTCTTATAAGAATATATATTTCTAATAGCATATGAATGTGCACACTTTATATATAACTTTGTAAATTTTTATGTATAATGTTCCTTACAAAGAACATTTGAGTTTTTTTTTGTGAGCATTTCTTTCGCAATTTTTTATTAGATGCATAAAAATAATTGTAACGTTTCTTTATTTTTTTTTAGAAATTTTTATGAATCTCTGGACATAGATGGCTGTTTCCTGAGAATTATGGATGATTTATTTTCAAGTATCTAATTATTTTTCGCTTTAAAATATTCTTTTGTATTAAGATGTTGCACACACAGCTCTTATTTAAAAGGCTTAATTTTATTCTAAAATTACTTCCTCTTAAAAAAAATTCGATTTTATAGATATCTTTTTAATGCATTTTCTTAATTTCGTTCTCACACAAATCTAGAGAAAATAAGTATTTCTCTTTAATTAAAAATTTATATTTTAAATTAATGTAATTGAGAAAGAGAAAAATAGATTATATCTTACCAGATAAATTTGGTCGAATAGTTATAGTTGCTGTCAAAATTCCTGCAGTCCCATACAGAGGCTGAAAAGATAGCTTTAAAATGTAAAAGCTTTTGTATTTGGTGAAAAACCTTAACCCATTAAAACAAGCATTTTTTTTTAAAAAAATACGTCAAAAAAATCAATTTTTTTATTTAAAAAAACACATTTTAGCACTCTGTTTTGGTAACAAATAAAAATAGAAACATAAAATAAATCAAAAGTTTTATTTTAGTTTTGAATTTTGATCCCCATTGCAAATAGGAGCTGAATCTTGCACGTACATCGAATTTTATAATCTTTTTTTTTTTCGAATTGCTCTTCCTAAAAAAAACCCTCCTATTGTTATCGTTAAAAATATTTCTTTATACTTTTTAACAGAAATAATATCAGCAGTATCTAGTAAGTAGCGGTAAAATTATTCAATTATTTTTTTTTGTCTGATATATGTTGAAGCAAGGTGCAGAGCACGTACCCCAACATTGTATTTGTTACACATATAACAATTCTCTGTTATTTTCCTTTGTTATCTCTTTTAACTCAACACACAGTGCAGTATCTTGTGGCAGTATCTTTTTTTTTTGGTGTTGATGGAACAAAACTGGAGAAATGACGCTCCGTTATTTGTAAAATTCCAGAAAATTTTGATCTACCCAATTTTTTTTTTTTTTTATATTTGTATCACTACTATATAGTTTTATAAAAATCTTTCCGCTAATTTACTTCTAAATTCTAATTTTTTTTTTCAATACAAAAATTTTTTTACAAATATTTGATATTTTACGACTAAATAGCAAAATATAAGAAACCCTTATAAAATAAGTAGCCCTTATCTAAATTTGCGAAATCACGACGATGAATCGCAGTCAATCTCGAGTGCAGACGTTGTGTTTGCTTATTTTCGAGTGTGAAAATTACAGCAGCATAAAATACGACCCCCACTCGAATTATCTCGAGTATGCATGATTCGACGTTTAGCTCGCTCGAATTAACTCGATCACACGCGTTAAGGGGCTAATCTGTTCAGAGGTGTATGCAAAGTTATTCTTTCAGAGTCAAGATTATTACATTTTGAATTCTGGGTAGTAAAAAAATAGCAAAATGTTCAATGTATTATATTTTTATAAAAAAAAAATTAATTGGTGGATGTGGTGCCTGCAGATCCCTATCTGAGTTTACTTCTGATTTGAAGAGATATGTGCTTCACAATGAAAATCATAGGTAAAACGTAATTTAAACAATAATATATAAAATAAGTAGTTTTAAAATATAAGTGTGCACTTACCACCCACAAAAAGGGATCTGGATCATTAAACTGAAAAAAAAAATGTTACTTAAATTAAATTCTATTTTAATGATATTGATTGATTATTTTTGTTTTGAAAGCATAAAACACATCAAAGTATTAACAATATTTTTGAACTACCTAAGTTTCTAAATTATATTTTTTTTAGTTAGAAAAAGTCTCCACCTGCAGTTTTATAACGTGTTATTATTCAAAATCTCCTGTCCATAAAATTCTTTACTTTGATTCTATACAAACGACGTAAAATTCTGATGTATGTTTATTATTTTACATACGAAGAAAAAAATGTGTACTATGTAGAGTTGGCGTTAGTAAAAACAATCTAAACCAGGGGTCAGCATCATATTAGCTGTGGCGTGCCAAACCAATCTACCAATATGATTCTGTGTGACACACAGTAGGACATGATTGAAACTATTCGATTTCCATGATAATGCATGCAGAGTTGAAGAATATAGAGGTTAATAATTCAGATTTTTTAATTTTTATTATACGTTAATTTTCCATCGTTTAAATATATTTCTTAACATAAAAGTAAACAGCATAAAATATATCTATTTCTTCTACAAAAATGAAAATATTAAAATTGTATATATATTATGTTATGTCTATATTTATTAAAATAAGAAATAGACAAACGTAAACTATAAGTATTCCCTTTCATTACAGTTAAATAAAAATTTTAATGAGACCTAGTGCTTGCACAGCTCTACTTTCATATCGCAAAATGTGGGATAATGTGTGACTTTCAATTTGACATGAATCTGAGCATTCAGTTGTTAAACAATATCTTTGCGGACTCGAAATATTTTTCACATGAGGAAAGATTTTTCTTACTTTGATATGTGGAATCAAAAGCGTATTACATGGAATTTTCTCTCTTAAAACAACTAAATCTCCCCAGCAATGACACTCAATAATTTACAAAAAAAAAAAAAAGCTGTAAATTTCTGTAGAGAATTCTTTCATATTTTTTAGTAATTCCGTAAATGTCCGTAATTCTGAAGATGTTTGTCAAATAAGATCTATTGCAAATTTATCAACTTCCATTCAATCAAAAATTGACAAATTTGTAGAGTAGTGCAGAGTGCCACTGAGAACTTTACTGCGTGCCACACGTAGCACGCGTGCCTTAGGTGTTCGACCCCTGATCTAAACTTTTATTCATTTGGAAACAGCTAGTGTCTATTAACGTCGCAATACAAAGCAACACGAGAGCTATTGACGAAGGATCTTGAAATTTTTAACCACGCTCAAGTGATGAGGATGCACACCTCTCTCCAAGCTTCCACGCCCCGCTAATGGGAGGTCTTTGAGCCTCAGCAGATTTAATGTGCAGCCCCTGTATACAGTGGGTCTTCTGTGGCACAAGGGCTCGAAATAATGAAACGCCGGTCATAAGTCATTGAACATAACCACTGAGCTATTTGGGCCACAGGAAACAGCTGGAAGGAACTTCCTTTTTCAGCTGAGGACTTAGTTTTTTTTTTTTTTTTTTTTACAAAAAAAAGAAGAAAAGTTAAGTTACCTGTAAAAAAATGACTATCACGAATTGTTTTGTACCAAGTACACAAATTATCAAATTTCCAAGGCCAATTAGCTTTAACTTCAGTCATAACGTGCATTTCTACTGCATAACTAGTATTGCATAAAATTGTGACGTATCTATACGCGTCTATGACTAACCCCATGAAGACTCTTCTGGGAAAATAGTTTTATCAACCAACTTTCACCGAAGGAAGGAAACGTGTTTATGCAAATTAAGTATATTATATAAATTCTGTATTCGCGAGTTTTAGAGTTAGTTGGTGAGTGGAGGATCGTAAATTTATTAAGTGCAAATCTGAGTTTATCAATTGTAGAGTTCTAAGAGAGGATCACTCGACGGTGATTAAATCAGAATAAGGATTGCATTCAAGGCCTCAATTCTAGGACTCGACTTCATGAAAGTACAGGTATCGTGTGATCCTTATTTAAATAAAAGTTAGCTTATTAGTACGCGACTTAGTTTATATTGAGCTTGTATAAGCTATCGTGGAATCAGTTGAGGGTCCGTAATATTATCCCCAGGCTAATGGGTCTCACTTTCGCGCTCTACATACTGATCAAATTTCCTAATTGGATTATTATTGTGCTTGCTTGATATTTTGTGTCAATAAAATAATTAGAGTGAATCATGTCGACTGATTATTCAGTTCTTCCCACACATCTAGCCGGGTCCGAGGGTAGACAAGTGGGATCAGAGGGAAGAAGGAACCGACAAGCATTACAAAATAAGCAACTGAAAACGACTTATCATTTCTTCACAGCGGCGTTGCACAGTTCCCTGTAAACCCAACCCATAATGCCGTTTCGACGTTGTGAAGACTTTAGTCAAAAAGATGACTTCGAATGAAATCACATAAATGAAATGCCTAAAACTGACTGGCCATACGAAGCAACAGACCGTCCCGTACACCATAAGGATACGGTTATGCAAAAGCGCTGGCAGCAATAAATTTTCTTCGTGATTTTATAAACATTTTGGGCTATTCTTGAAATTTTCAGTCCTGTTGGGATATATTTCTTTCATCAAACACATCCGTTGAACACATATTTTGAACCAACGATGAGGAAACTCAGGCATCATTCCGGGGAGGAAACAGAGCATCAAAATTACATTGTGGCAATCCGCCTCCACCTATAGTTATACCAACACACTAGGTGTAGAACGATACTAAACCAGTCCACAGTCACATTTGGAAAAAAAAGTCAAAACTCAAGTATAATACATTTTTCACATCTCATTAAAATCAGCCGTATTTAAGAAACCTTATGTGAATCTTTGATAAGTAGAAAGAGTGGCAAATACAACATTTAACTGCTGAACTATTATTAATAACATAATTTTACTACAAATAACCTTTCTATTTTCAGACCTTTTTAAACATATTTTATTGAACATTTCTTAAGATCCCTTTGGAATTATTATTTTTGTTTATAACAATTTTTTTTAAAGTAATCACTATTTAGATTTTGATAATAAACCCATCATACTATACCTGAACTCCAGAAGCCATAACGAAAAACAGAGACATCATAGCGTTAGCTCCCCTCCATATTATTTTCCCGCCGCTCTCTGCCGATTTTTGTTTTTCTGATTTTTTCACGAACACTTGTTGCACATCTTCTTCACTACATTGTCTGTAAAAATATAATTCTTAAGTACAGGAATAATAGGCAACGGAACTCGTAACTTTGAACTACGTTCAAGAGATGAAGACACGTCAGTGAATGTTTATTGACCTCAAACCATAAAGCTACACTACGACTTGCGGTGACGGACCTCATAATTTTGAATTTCGGTTAAGTAACGAGGACGGCACCTGGGCTGGCACCCCCTCTCCAAACTACGACACCGTGCCAATGGGAGGACTTTGAGCCTCGACAAATTTAACAAGCATTAGCTCCTCTACACAGCGAGATTTCAGTGGCATTAGGGCTCGAACTCACGATACGCCGACCACAAGTTCGTGACCATAACGATTAGTGCTGTTGATGGCGCGTGACACAATATTTTGGGCACGCCACCAATCAAAACGGTTTGCATTTTAATTCAAAATAACAAAGTTCACTATGAAATATTACGAACAAACGCGAGTGATCGGTCTCTGGGCGACGAGGAGCACACTCATTTGTTATTGTCTTACCTTAGTTACGTCATGGACTTCAATTGCTAATGACGCAAAGTTTGTCTACGCATAGTATATTCACAATGTCGTTGATATAACTGTATTTTAAAATTTATTTGTGTTATATTTACGATTTTATGTGCTATATTTCGGTAATCAATTCTTCAATCAAGGAATTTTCAGCAAGATTTTCTCAGTTTCTTGAATTCTTGGAAACGCTTAAGTTTATTTTGTACATTAATGTGTGACTTCATTTGATAAATTGAACTTGTCCCAATTCGATTGGTTGGAAAGTGAAGAATTTGAAACGCAACTGACTGAATTCAGTCTAGTTCAGTATGGATTCTCAGAAATTTATTGAAACAAGGAAAAAATCGGAGTTGATTGAAACAGAAAGTTAAAAAGAAATAGTAAAAGTGCCATAACGATATTTTTGAAACATGGAATTCGATTCCAGCCACATTTAACTGTTTGAAAAAACTGTCTAATGCTATTTTAACCATATTTTCACCTACCTATGCCTGCGAGTCATTATTTTTTGAGAGGAATAACATAAAAGACTCGCTTAGAAACCGCTTTCGCAGATGATTCCAATTCTGCATGCATTCTGCTAAAAGTAATATCTTACAATCCTAATATAAGTTGTCATTTAATCTGCAACCACTAATGTTACTTTATACTTTGAATAACACGTATAACTAAACATTTACTACTATACAGTGCAAATTATATTTTTTCGGAGTAAATAATTTTGAGCATTAATATTTTCCCAATAATCACAAGTCAAAATTATTTGACGGCACGTCTGTACCTCATCAAACAATTCTTCATAAAAGATGACACGTTGCTTCATAAAGGTTCGCTACCCCTGCACTCAGGGACGTATTAAGACTTCTTGAGGCCCTGGACCCCTGCGCAAAAGTAGAACCTGGTTCCCTATATACAAATGTAGGCCCCGTCTATGACCCTTAAAAGTAGACAGTACATAGCATACTTTGTAAAATACTCGTACAAACAATAACCCAAAATAAATGAATGTGCAGGGCCTACAATCACACAAACCGGTCCGACTGACTGCCACCATTTGACTGAATGAGTAATGATGGTGTATGGTGGTAGGCCTAGGCCTATATAGGGACGACGGTTATCACATTAGCCAGTTGACATATCGTTCAAAATTCCCAGTTTTTTGGATAATAAAACCGGAAATAGCATTTGACAGTAGAAATTATTTGAATCATGATCTTATTAAGGCTGAGTCAAAAACGAGACGAGGTCCCTATGGTTCTCGAGACCCTGGGCCCGGACCCAGTTGACCCATGCTTTAAGACGTCCCTGCCTGTACTAAGCTGAAGAAGCTTTTTGTAAAGACATAAATTGGGGTAGTTGGGTTTAGAAAAAACTGATAAAATTTCAAAAAACACAGTTTTTTGTTCAGTTAACCGGTCTAATATCCAGTTTTTTTATGCAGTGTAAAAATTAAATGGGTCATTATTTTAATATACAATAAAATCTACCTTAAATACGGTGAGAATTGTAAACCACACACAAGAAAAGTAAATAAAATATATAACACAAAATTTAGCAGTTAGAGTTTATTTATATATATATAAGAATTATAAAATAAAAAGAAAAATGACATAATTTCATTAATATTTCATAACGGGAAAAGAATAGAAATGTAAAACATAACTTATATATATATATATATAATATAAATCTTATTTTCTTAATAAAATAATATTTAAAGAAAACTCATGCGTCTATAGGGACGCACACAATTTAGTGAAGATATCACCGTCGTTTTGAAAGAAATTAGTTCACTGTCTCTTAATATTGTTTAAAATAATAATGGTTTCCCCCTCCCCCCTGTCTTTTTAAGAGGCCATGGTACGATTCATATAAATAAATCTTTGATTTAATGGTTTTTGCAATTTTTTTTGCCTGTAGCCAATGCATATGAATTACGTAAAACATTTTTGTGCTCAAAGTACTACAAAAGACTAACCACCTAATTTTTTAAAGTAAAGTTTTAAAATTTATGAAAGGATTTTATAAAATGCTACTCCTTCTGAAATAGATGACATACACACACATGAAGTATGATTTACAAATACATCAAGGTATCAAGTTAGTATGAGTTTTCTGTTAGTAGGGTTGATATTGGCGTAAAATACTTTTTTTTCTGAATGCTTATTGAAAATTCCTTAAACAATGTGTACATTGTAAATTCAACTATTTTTTTAAAAAATAAGTATTGCTTTGATTAAAAATGCATACCAACTTTTGTCACTGTACTAATACCAATACGTAAAAAAAAATTCAAAGCATTTGGAGCATAGGAAAAAAGCCACTGCATTTTAAATGAAGAAAAATGATATACTTTTTGTTTCTGAGATAAATTCGTTTTAAGTTTTTATTGGCCATTGGGATGTGAATATAATAACAATCATTATAACTTTCATTTATCATAACTTTCGAATTTTGTGAGATTGAAAAAAAAATGCGTAAAGAATATTTTAGGGTAAAAAATTTTTTATTAGAATTTTTTACCAATTTTTGTCAATTGAATCGTATTGTGTTTCCTTAAATTTATTGCCATTATAAATTCGATATTTTTATTTACTATTTAAATATTACTTGTACGTTGGCACAATGTGTTTTTTTTTTGTACTTTTCATTTGAATTTGAATAAATTACAATATAAATACCTCATGTATATCTCTTAAATACATAACACACTATAAATATTCAGTTTTTATTAATAGTATTATTACACAATTAATAATCAGCGAAATAGAACTATAAAACAAGTATCATTTTTTTATTGGTCTTGCATATTATAGTGAATTTATCCATCACTTTAAAAAAAAAATTAACATGCTTCAAGCCCAAATTCAACATTTATATCATTCATCAAATAAATTACGAACTTTTTAAAGTAATTCCCATGAGAAAAAAGTATATATCAAACTATTTAAATTTTATTTAAATTTGCTTATAAAACGAAAAAATTGTTAATAATACTTACTCTTGACTTTCAAAATTCATTTTTCAATTCTCTTCCTTTTAGTTTAGTTCCTTATATGTTCAGAAAGATTCGAGCAAAAGCAGCGTGCGATGTCGACAATTATGCTTAATCGAATAAAAGCAATAAGTCCAATTGTCGACTTAACTATGCATTTTATTGAAATCATTGGGGGGATTTTTGTATCAAGAAGATTCGAGCTTTGGCGAGTATTCAAAAAATCGATCTGGATTTGGCTCCAAACGATTCAGTTTTCGGCCAAATTGTCAAAGTTTCCAAGAATTATTAGCACGCAGCAAGAACGTTTTCAAACATTTTTTCATATTTCAAGTCTTCTAATTTTTTCCAACGATTTTTATATTTTTAACAAAAACTAAAAACTAAGATATTTAACTTTTTTTTATAGAGAAGAAAAACACAGAAATATATGTAAGTCAGTTAATTAGCTATATAAAAATATTTTTAAAAAATCAATTTTGCATATAAACTATTAAGAATAAAAATGTTAAACAATTATGAACAATTTTGTTTCAAATATAGCAGAATGAATTTCTTTATATGTTAAGCAATTATCTTAAATATCTCTTTTCGTTTATCCTATATTTCTAAAAACGAATTTTAATTTTTTCAAATCAAAATAAAAATTATTGAGCGCAATTAAATTCAAAGTATCGAATGAGTTTCTGCTATATATTTCAAAATTATTTAATTGTTACGGAAATTATTTTTAGATTAAAAGTTCTCAGTGGTGTTAATTTTGTCTCGAGGGATGAAAATATAAACAATTTTCTCAAAGAGGTATACTTCTTTTAAATTTTAAATTAAATAATTCGAATCTTTTACACATTATTTACAAAGGATTGTTGTTTCAAAAAAAATGCAAATTGTTTGAAATATAATCATAATTTTAAAAATTATAAGCATATGCAAATAAGATATAATTTTGTAATAAATATTAAGTAATTTTTGCGTTGCGCATGCTATTTTCTGAAATAGTAGCCTTTGATGTATAAAACTCTATAGAATTGTAAAATGTATCATACTCTTTAAACTCTAATAATTTAAGAATAATATATCTTTTGTATTTCAAAATATTTAAAAAAAGTTGCAGTTTTTAAAAAACATTTTGAAAATATAATTTTTTTTTATTTTTAAAAAATATAATTTGTTATTCTATTTATTTAAAATACTACGGTGTAATAAGGATACATTTAAATTTATAAATCATCTTATTGCTAGTAATTAAATCTCATACTTTAGAAAATAACATGCGCAACGTAAAATTTAATCAATATTTCTTATTTTCATATGCTTATAATTTTTAAAATTATGATTATATATTTTAAACATTTTACAATTTTCTGAAGTCCCATTCCTTTATAAATAATGTGTAAAAGATTCGAATTATTTAATTTTAATTTCAAAGAGTTATATGTATTTGAATATTGTTTATATTTTCAGCCCTCAGAGAAATTTAACACCCTTGAGACCTCTTAAAAGAACAAAAGATGGAGCTCTTGTTTTGGTGCATTTAATTTTTTGTTACCGTTACATTTTGAAGCAACACGAGGGCTAATTCATGAAGTTAAGATTAATGCTCTATAGTTGTTAAAATCATCTATCTGAGCCTTTCATAATAGAAAGAGGCCTACTTCAAAGAGATTCCCTGGCATTTATATCTGTTATTCCACATAGCGTTGGAAAATTGCATTAGAGACAGCAGATTAGACCGAAGAGGCACCTTGAGAGGAATAGGCCACTGCAATTATTGGCCTACACAGATGATATAGATATTATTGGAAGGTCAGAAGGGGCAGTCAAAGGGTCTTTTTCAGCTCTTGAATCTTCTGCCACAAATATGGGCCTCGTTGTTATTGTGGATAAAACGAAATTTATGGAAATCTCATCCTCCATGGTAAATTGTTCTAACCCTTTGAGTATTAATGGTTACACCTTCGAAATAGTTGATAAATTTAAATACTTTGGCACGATAATTAATAATAAAGATAAACTAAAAGTAAAAGTTGATAACAGAATCAAAATGGCTAATTAATGCTTCTACGGGCTGAGAAGACAATTAAGGTCTAATTTAATCTGCCACAAAGCTAAATAAGAACTTACAAAACTACTAATATTACCTGTTTTGTGACTACTAATATTACTTGTTTCGGACTACTAATATTACCTGTCCTGTTTTATGTAAGTGAAACATGGATCTCTTAAACAAAGATATAACACTTTCATTGGACATCTTTGAGAGGAAAATTCTCAAAGCTATCCTTCCCTCAGTGTAAGGTGGAGGACCAGATATAACTTTGAACTGTGTAGGCTTCATCGGCAACCGCAAATAACACAAGCCATCTGTAGTAATAGATTAAGATGGCTTGGCCATATTTGGAGAAGCTCGGAAGATAATCCCATTAAGATCTTGCAATTTAAAAAAACCTGAGGGAATCTGAACTAAAGGAAGACCACCAGCTAGAGGGTTGAATGACACTGAGAAAGACTTAAATACTTTGAAAATTACAAATTGGAGAGAGAGGGGCCGCTACAAATATAGAACACTGGAAGGAGAGCGTGATTGAGGCAGCCAAGGCCTGAAAGGAGCTGTTGTGCTTTTGAAGAAATTGTTACGATACAAGTTTTTGATTTATTGTTAAGTTGCATCGTTTTTAGAAGCTACAAGAGTATTATAAACGATAGACATCCCGAACAAATGACGAAATCGACAGATAAGCTGATACTCCACTCCTCAATCTTTCGCACCACACCAATGTGAAGACTTTGAGCCTCAACAGATTCTCTATACGAGGCAGGTCTTGAGTGTCACCAGGACTCGAACTCATGGTACGCCCGCCTCGAGTTCGTGACCATGACCACTTGACAACAACAACCACTTTATTTTTGCTGTTTCATTCAGCATTAATTCTATTCTCTCAATTCTATTTATTTCAACGGATCTGTGTTTGTTCTATTAAATCAAACCTTATTTTAAATTATACTCGTCACTTCTATAAACTCAGTTATTTTTTTTAACAAAAAAGAAGCTATAAATGAGATGCAAAAATTATTTTTTAGAGGAAAAAAATGCACAGTAACAATATACTTTTTATAAAAAAAAATATTTTCAATTGAATTTCATATATTATATCCAAAAGTTTAGTTGTTGATTAAAATAAATTGTCGTGAACATCATTTTCACGAAATCACTTTTTCATATTTGTAAGTGGCCGTGGTAGCCTAGTGGCCAAGGTAACGGACTAGTGGCAGGCATGTTATGAGTTCGAGCTTCGTACCGCTGAAGACCTGCCGTGCAGAGGGGGCCGATGAACATTAGATATATTGAGGCTCAAACGTCCTCCCGTTGATGGGGTTGTGGAAGTTAGGAGACGGGGTGCCAGCTCAGGTGTCGTCCTTGTCATTTGACCGAGGCTCAAAATTATGAGGTCCATCACCAATAGCCTTCATGCAGCTTTATAGTGCGACGTAAATATAACTCTAACTCTTCATACTTGTAAAATTTTGAAAAATGCGTCTTTTTAAATAAAATTCTGAAACTTTTTTCAACATTTAAACAAAAAGATTTTTTTAAGTAAAAAAAAGCAAAACCCTTCTTTAGTACGTTTTTTCCAGAATTAATCTCAGAAATTATAAAAATAACAGAAATACACTTTTTTTGTAAAAATAAACAAATAAATTAGAGATGTAAGAAAGTAAAAGAAGCAAATGAAGAAAATGACTGCTTTTTTTCATTGAAATGTGGTGTGTGTGGGGTAGGGGGTACGCCCATTGTATAAATTATATAACCGTTCATAATCATTGCTCAAATTGTAAAACTGTAATTAACACATGTATTATGCAGTGCTATAATTGGTAGAAAAACTCTTTAACTATAAGAAAAATTCAAATTATAAAAATAAATGAATGTATTTACTAATTTGCCAAATAATAATGCGTCATAATTATCATAACATGTAGAACTATTAAAAATAACTTAAGTATCTGGGAGGATAAGAAAATCAGTGCGGTTTATTCAGTTGGATTGTGATCTAGGCGCTGTATAAAAAAAAAGTGTAAATTATAAATTAGAAACACAGACTATACTCTTGATCTTGGTTTTTATTTTGAATTTCGTACAAAGTTCTATATTTTTCTGCATATCTATTGCTATTTATAATTGGATGTGAAATTTGCAATACATCGTCAAGTTTAACTATTGCTGCACGTTCATGCGAAGTCTTATCATCATCATAAATGTAAATTTATCCAAACTGTAGTTATGTATAAATAAACTTATTATAGCATCACAAAAAAACTTTTTTTTATATAAAGAAAGATTAAACGTGTTTAAATCTTATACACATACAATGAAATGATTAAAAATTCAAAACCGTAGAACCCATCAATGACTAAAAATTGCACATTGAATATTAAATCAGTAATTAGTAATCCCCTTTTCCACCAGGAGGCAATACATGCATGTATATGCCAATGCAAGAAATGCTAAGAATTTCTAATCCCATCATGAGATACATTTCGCAATCATTCATCACACATTTGTTTTAAATTTACGACATTTTGGAATACCCGAATCTGGCAGCCGAAAATGGGCCATACATGTTCATTGGCGAAAATTATGTAAAATTTGCTGGCCAAGAAAGTGCATAGATAACATGGATGTAGAACAAAGATATGTAAGTCGTATGGAACTTGTATTTTCTTATTAGATAAGGCCCTGACGTGGCGCGTTTATCCTGAGGACAGAACCCGGGACCTTTGGATCCAAAACCGAGTACTTAATCACTACACCAAAATGATCACCATGGTGTGGAGGTTGTTACTGGCTTTATATAGATTATATCACTACACACTCCCCTACCAGAGAGTTGGTTAGACGAACGAACGATATAGTTGTTAATGAGAGCAGTCAGTTTTTTGTATGTTTTATGAGTTGCGTCATGTTTATCTGACGATTTTTTTTCTTGGTTGCTCTCTTGCGTCATGTTTACCTGGAGAATTTTGTTCCCTTGGTTGCTCTCTTGCGTCATGTTTATCTGACGAATTTTCTTTTCTTTGGTTGCTCTCTTTTTTTTTTTGCGGGTAGATGGCACCACGGCAGATCGGTTTAGGTTTCGCTTTTCTTAGTTAAGCTAGGGTCACCAAATGACGTGGCGCGTTTATCCTGAGGACAGAACCCGGGACCTTTGGATCCGAAACTGAGTAACTTAACCACTACACCAAAATGATTACCATGGTGCGGAGGTTGTTTACTGGCTTTATATAGATTATATCACTACAGCCCCAGGTGATTTGCCATGAATATTAACTCAACCAGTCAAAAATATTAATGTATCAAAGTATCAATATATCAAAAAGCTGTTAAAAGGGTACGCAAAATGATTAGAAAGACATACTGTCGTAAGAGATAGTATTTCCTCCACACCCTCAAGAGTAATGGCTATACAGAGACGTCCTAAGACTTTTTGAGGCCCTAGTACTCTATGCACAAAAGTAGACCCTATCTGTGATGTTTAAAAGTAGACAGTTCAAAAGTAAAGCATGCATTGTCAAATTCTCGTACAGAAGGTAATTGGAAACAAATAAATGCGCATGACTCACAATCTCTCAACCCTAGGCACAAATCAGCTCGATCGATGACCACAGTTCTACTAAATGAGCCTAATGATTGCTTACGGTATTAGGCTAGGCGTAGACACGGACAACGGTCCTCAAATAATAATAAGTCTTGCCAGTTGAACTTTATCAGTTGACATGCAGTTTGGAATTCCCTGTTTTTCGTATATGTTTACGGGAATAATATTCAACCATTAGTCTGATGATGATCTTATTTAGGATGAATTAAGAATTAAATGAGGTCCCACTTAGGGTGAGGCCCTGGGCCTGGGCCCAGTTGACCCATGCCTTAAGACGTTCCTGTGGCTATATGCTTCTCCAAAACAAAGCCTGTGTGTGTGATTCAGATGGTAGAATCCAACCCTCCACTTATGAATCATATGGTCATCTGCTACAAGACTAAAGCGGAATTCCTCTATAAAACTGTACGATGAAAACCTACTGGAACCCAGTGACGTTTTTAGACTTCGTGAAACTCTGGGCTCCTGTGCAAAAATATGCCCCACCTGAGACCTTTTAAAAGGACGGTAGAGCATACGTTGTCAAATACTAGTACAAACGGTTATCCATAACAAATAAATGTGCGTGACTCACAATTTCACAAACTTACACACGAACCGACTCGATCTAGGCCTAAGAACAGAAGACTCCATAACATAAAAAAATGTGCATGTGCTAATGACCACAAGATAGAAGTGTAAACTTCAAATTTTGTAACATTATTCAGGGATTAGTTAGCATTTATAGGCATTTAGAGGATATGTTTGTTTTTAGAGGAGTTTTTTTCTTCTCATTGCATGGGCACAATAGGCCTTGACCCTCATAGGCTATTGCGCCACTGAGTTGAGTCTTCCCATTACGGCATTTCTACCAATTAGACTTTTACTGATTTAGAACTAATTTTAATATTTCCACTGATTGTGTGAATATCAATGAAAAACAATTTAATGCAGAAACCTTAAGCCACCTAAATGTTTAATTGTAGACGCAAATAAAGTAAATCCTTTAAATAAAAATTTATAAAGGGAAAAGGGAAACGAAAATAATAATTGTCATTAGATGTAATTATTTTTTTAATAATTTTTATAGCGAGAAGTCTGAAGAGCCACAACCATCTATGCAAAGAGTCGCATGCGGCTCACGAGCTACAGTTTGCCGATCCCTGCTCTATGCAATCGAACGAATGAATGCCACAATTTCCGCAAACTGTATTCTAAAGAGAAGTCATGGAAGGTATTAACTGAAGAATAAACTTAAGCCACACTCAGACATCAAAGCATATTCACTTCTGGCCGTTTAAATTAGAAGGTAACTGCTGATAATGAAGGAGAAGATTGTTAAGGCTTGCTGAAGTAATACTAAGAATTGGAAGAAAAATATTTAGAGAAATTTCCCTGGGCTGCAATCAAAAAGGAGTTGATTAAAATGTCAGAAGGATTCTTTAATTTCTTCAATATTTTCAAGTTTGGATGGCTTTTCTAGGAATATCCAGGAATAATTAGTTGGAAGAGATCAGCTGGAGTTTTTGAGAAATCAACAAAAAGGTCTTAAAATTGATTAAACTGTGGACATGGTGGTTCAGCAGCGTATAGTTTTTGTCGTTAGTTTTAGCGTAATGAAGTCTTTTTAAATTAAATGGTTATTTATAATTCGTTTAAATTATTACGATATATCTAGAATTGATTGTTTTCGGTTTGGTGTGGTAAAAATATAAGATTTGAGCATCAGAGAATTTGATTTAATATTTTTAGTCACAAATAACAAGGTTTTTGTTAATTAGTAACAAATTAGCAAAGAAATGATTTTCCTTAAAAATAAAATACGAGCCTAAAAAGTTTTAAATTCAAAACTAAGCGAGAATCACGAGTACGATTGCCGAATAAAACCGATTAACGTAAATCCCCGAACCTGACGCTTCATTTAAGTTCACTCTTCATCAAAATGAGCCTAAAGAAGTTATTACTTCAATAATGCAATCTTGTCTCAGATGCCAGTTGGCATATAATTCGAAGTTCACAATTTAGGGGGGAATATGTCCAGGTATAACAATTGATGATTACAACTTTTTAGGATCATGATCTTATTGAAATCGAATCGAGATCAAGGTGAGACCCCCTTGAGGCTGAGACCTAGTTGACCCATGTGTTAATTTTTTTTTGGTACCTATGTATGATCGGCTGCAACACCGCCTTGGCCGACTCTGCTGATGTTAGGTGGCTAAAGACAGACATCTTAAAGCCCTGTATAAGCTTTATGCCACCACTGAGAAGCGCCATGGAAATGGCGGAAGATACCATAAATGATATGGAAGAAAGCTGCAACAAGTTGAATATTATATTATGATGTTATTGGGTCAATTCGGCTCTATTGCCCAAACATCCGTTCTTGTAACGCATTTGTGTTCCTTGGTCTTTCATAGCTCTCTGCCTATGAGTTCCAACAAGCGTTGTTACAAGTAAAATTGCACAGTCGTATCCTTAAGATCCAGGTTGGGGCATATTGTTCGGTGAGACCAGCCTGGTTCCTGAGTTCGAAGTCATTCAGATGGTTATAAAGTCTTCAACGACATACCAATGGCCTTAATGGTTATGTTTCCAGAGAATTTCAAGATTGACAGCAAGAAAAGATAAAACTGTCTATTATTTTTACCTGTTCTGTACAATAATGATAGAGAACTAGGAATATGCACTACGACTGAAGTTGGCATTCATTAGCTTTAAAAATTCAGTCATTTGTATATGCATTATAAAGAAAATTTCAGCTTGAGAGAATTTCTTTTAAATATTCTTCACTTTTTTACTATATAATATATAATTTTTTCTATAAATTTTTTTTCAGAGTTTTGTATCCGTATTTTTATAGAAATTTTTGTTGCAGGGAAGAAAATAAAAAAATATACTTGACTCAAATCCTATTATAATAATTAGGCATAAATGACTAATTATTTACTAAAATTCGCAAATTGTTCCACTGTTGAAGAATTTGAAGCAATTTATGTTACATTATAATAAAGATTTAAAAAAATACAGTATAAATAATTTTTGAGAGAGATGATTTAAATACTCGTTTTTTTTTTTAACTGGAAGTAAAAAGTTTTATTCGTAACTTGACCAGAGTATAAATTATATGCGGGCAAATATTTTTAATAATTTATAAAAAAGGACGAAAGGAAAACATTCTGAAAAATGTTAAAACGGGAAAAATATGTCTCATAAAATCAGAAGCAACTTTATTGGCTTTGAACCTCATTTTAGAACGTTTATAAAGCAGTTTCAGATAAAAGATCTGTAATGTAGGAAACGTGCAAATTAAATCACATAAAACATATTTCAGCTTAAAGTAACTGCTTTTTAAAAAAGTTTAAAGGAAATACTTCTTACGTATATAGTTTTAATCTTAATTTTATAGTTCCATTTGTAAATAAAAAAAAAATAGAAACAATTTTTTTTCCTCCAAAATTTTTACAAATATATTTAATGAATGAAGAACTTTTTACATTGTACAAGTGAAATACATCATTTCGTTAATATTGCATAAAATTTAATATACGCGCCCCGCCTTTTTAAAAGTTTTAATTCAAAATAAATCCGAAAAATTATTCGAAGTACAAGGTTTATATAAATAGGAAATATTAAAAAACATTTCTTTAACAAGTTCTTCTAAAATAAATTAATAAGTATAAAATATAAATATTCAATATATATATATATATATATACATTATATTACTTTTAAAATCCTCTCTCTCTCAGAAAACAATAGCGATGCTATATAATTCAGAGATAATATTTAAATATATGCTATTCGTTTATTGTTATTATTTTATAAAAGAAATTATAAAAAATAAATATAATTATATATATATGGACAAGTTCTACCGTAAAGCTTACTGTGGGGGCGCTACAGTCATTAGTACCCTTTTCTTCTTCCGGTTAATGCAAAATCACCATTGCTTTGAGCTAAAAAATTAACAAGGTATTTTAGAAAAGATACTGAAATAAATCCTATAAAATCCTGAATCTGGAATCTACAGATCATCTTCTATCCATATAGTGCAAAAAAGTTTTAAAAACTTGCATTAAAAGTTTGAAAAACTCAGTTGAATTTCGATGTTTTCCCATAGATTAACATTATACCGGAAGTAAGTGAGGGTTTCACTCAATGTTGTTTACAAAGTAGAACTTGTCCATAGTTTTACTTCATATTAGTTTAGGCTTATTTTAATAAATTTTTAGAAGTAACAAATTTGCTACAAATGAGCCTCTCTTAAACAAAGCTTTAAACTTAATTTAGATCATTGAATCTGGCAATAACTGGTTTATTGTTATTTGATTCATGCAGTGATCTAAGCATTTTCGAACGTTTTTTTTTTCATATGTAACCTTTTTTTGTTTTTTATGGGTTCAGAACATCTATCTATTATTTTCTTTAGGATTGCGTTCAGTATTATAAAGGTTAGTTAACCACAAAATATGAAAAAGTTATGTCTGCTATGCTTATAGATACTGTAGCATTCGTCTTTAATAATGAAATTCTAAATTCTTTATTTTTAAATCTTAAGTATTTAAATTTCTTAATTTTTATATATAGTTAGGAGCAAGCTCAATTTATGTAACTCTTCTTTATAGTATCAAATAAATTTCATTTTGAACATTATTATATACAAATGACAAAATACATGTACTTACCTGCTTTCATTCAAAGGCTCTTTAAGCTCAATAGGCTCCATATTATTCAGTATTAATAATGCAGAATCATTTTTCTTAGCCTTGTAAGAAATTTTTTCTCGACAAACTACCACTTGAAATTAATGATGGTGCAAACACGGTAGCACCATCTGCCACCCGAAGTTTCAGACATTTAAAACAAACACAAAGCGTGCACTTTGGGCGATAAAATAATGAAAAAAATCAGTAGTATGTTTTATTATTTTTACTTTGCCTGGAAATCTCTGGTATATCTGTTAGAGTTGTTATCGGTGCTCTTGATAAACGGTCGAAAGTATGGGATCAAACAAAAATTGCAGTTTTCTATGAATTTCAGAAATTTTATTCTTATTCATGCAAATAAAGTTGATAAATAAAAAAAAAAGAATTTTGGAAATATTCAGTATTGCTTAACATTATTAGACTTGTCTTGTATAAAGAATAAAAATTGAGATAGAAATTTGTAAAAAAAAAAATTGCATACATTGTAGAAATTAGATTATTTTTACGTTGTAGAAATGTAATTATTTTTAAATAAAGTTAATTAATACAGTCAATAGCGCAACGTTATGAAATTCCAGTTTGGCTGAAAACCGATTTTCGACGCCAACTTTTGTCATTGTTGTAATAATAACATGATTACAACAATGCAGATATATCGAATTTGGCGCCCAAAACTAGTTTAACGTTTTTAATTAATATCTTTTTAATTAATTGCAATATCGGAATATAAATGGTCAAAACATGCATTGTCATCCAAACTAAACGTGTATACAAAATTTCAGCTCAATGTGGTGAAGACATCAGCTTCAAAATTGAGTTGCAAGATTCCACCCGAACAAATTACATACATACATACATACATTGTAAGTTAAATAAAAGCTTTTAATAATTAATAAAAGCTTGTAAATACAGAAAATTGCATTGAGATATATTCAGAGAAAATTTAGGACAGTGGTCTTCGAACTTTGTCGACTCATGAAACCCTTGAAATTATTAGGTGTTTCCGATCATCCCCATCCAAAAAAAAGCCCCTTATAAAAATATTTTTAATATAATATTTAAAGTATATATATATAGGCATTATATATATACTTTATATATATATAAATATTATATATATATAGGCACTATATTATATATATAGGCACTTTAAGTTTGTTTTTTCCTAATGGGCTGCATTTTAGCCTTTGCATATACGGCAAGTCCCCAAATATGAGTTCATTTCATGTGGTAGCACCATCGCTATCAAATTTGGATGTTTGAATTAATTTTTAATTCAAGCTCTCGTCGGATACAAAATATTGCCATTATTTAATTTTGCCGAGAGTATCAGAGCTAAATTGATACTCAATGGATTTCTTTAAAGATGACACATAATCATATATATGACATGCTTGCCTACGATTTTCGCATTCAGAAAATCTATCGCCGGGGTCGAACCTGTAACTTTAGGATTACGAAGCGGGCATGCTACTTCTAAGCCACCGGAGTCGACTCAGTACTTTAAGTAAGGACAATTAAAAAAAATACTGTATTTTATGTTAAAATTTTTTAACATGGTATTTTATATATAATGTAATTTACTCATTAATTTGTGCAACAGGTGTCATCTAGCATTACATTATACATGAGTGTGCATTTGCATTTATTTACACAAACTATCAAAGTCTTGGTATATCGAAAGTATCTGCAATCGTACATTTCTTAATTTTTGAGTTAATTTGCTTCTATACTTTATTTTTGTTGCCACTTACGGTGAGAAAAGTCTTTAACTAAAATACATTATTCAGAATGGCATTAAAATGTTTAAAACTATGTGGGTAACTTCTGCGTGTTCTGCAAATTTGCATCTTAAAATTTAGAAGCTGTTCCTGCTTAAGTCACACAAGGAATTAAAGTATCCGACTACCCTAAAACTGCGAATTTTGCCAAAAATTGACAAATTTTTTTAATGATTTTATTTTATGGGCCATCTTATTATCTTTATAAAAATACCAAGTTTATCATTTTCCGTTTTCTAGAACAAAAATTACAAGTGTTTTAGTAAAAGCAGATGGCATTACTTTAAGCAAGATGTCATAAATTAAAACGCGTTTTACTCGAAACGTGAATTTTTGAAAATAATCAAACGGAGTCAGCGATTGCTAAAAAAGTTTTGAACATAATTAACCGAAATTTTTTCTGTGAGTTATGTATAATAGTAGAATTGTTTTAACCTTCAGATTAATCAATCACTGTTTTATTACAAAATTTACAGATCCTTATGTGAATATAATCACTGTCTTTTTAAGCATTTTCATATAGTAACCGAGATAAAGGGCTCTAGTTTTTGTAAAAAAGAAAATATCTCTTATCTTTAGGGTCATTTCAAAATTGAATAATATAGCAACACATTAGATTGAAAAAATTGAAAATTTGTTCATAAGCCTTTGGTGCAGAGTGGGCCACGTTTATGCTATTTTTTGTCAATTTTTACCTATTTTTCCCATTTCAGTAATAACAATTTCTTTTTTTTCTTCTTCTTCTTAATTTTAGCCCATTTTTCTTGAAATGCACTAAACAAATCTAAAAATAACAAAAAAAATTCCCATATCTCCTTTTTTAAAAAAAAAAAAAGTTGTCGCAACCAGTCGGATACCTTAAATTTAGACTATGCCACCGAATGTATTGATAAGTTGCTCCTTCTCCTTCATTGGCAAGTCTTTTGATTTATGACTTTTGATTATGACACGGGTTGAAAGCCCGTGACTTTTGCGAAATTAATGTGATTTTATTTTATTCATGAAATATTTATTTATGTTTATTTTTACAAGCAAACTGCCTTTAAGAATTCGGTCTTTTATAAAAATTAAAATTTTACTAAAGCCTTGTTTCTTTGATTAAGCAAATAGCGATCATTTAATAAACCCTCAAATAGAGTTCCTAATCTTAGAGTTCTACGGAACCAAAATTAAAGACCTCTCTGTTTTAGGAGTATAAAATTTTGTTGTTGTTGTTGCTTATGCCACCAGACCGACAGTAACATCAGATCAAGGTCCACGCTATTCATCTCGGCTAAGGGCTAGAATTTTTACGCCTGGCATTAGCCTAAGCTTTGAGCCCCGTGAAGGTGACAGTACGATTTTGCTCGGTACAACACGATAGATGGTGACACCAATCGGACCCACAGATTTAATGAGCACGTACTCCATTTTGTACTCGGCGAGTATTTGGGGGCGTCGGGCATCGAACCCAGGCCTTCCGGTCTGGCGTCCGATTCTCTAACCACTAGGCTACCCACGGCCCATATTGTACACACATATACCAAAATGATTTGGTGGCCTCTAAAGGGGGTGATGCACGAAGTTCAAAGTCCCCCCTTCCCCATTGGCGTGGTGGAAAGTTCTGAAAAGTTGGATGTAAATTCTGCTGTCGTTCTCGTCATATGTTTCATCCCCCCCCCTAATAGCCCTCGTGTTGCTTCAGAGGGCCACGTTAAAATTTCAATCAAAAATTTGCTTCGTAAAAAATATCCAAACATTGATTCCAATCATTATTAACATGCTTAATACTAGATTTAATATTTGATTCACACTTTCGCATTGGAAAATTGCAATATTTATAATTCAAAAAAATATTCGTGCATATTTACGATCATTTATGATTTTAAAAAGTTGTAAATATCCAAACATTTTAGTTTTATGATTCGCTACCTGAAAAGTTTCGAGTGAAAATCTAACTTTGACCAGAAAATGTTTCAAAAATTGCCAAGTTTTATGAAGTATCCTTTTTAACACGCTTTTATAAGTTTCACTTGTATGTAACGGAATCTTAGAACTCGATTTTTACCCACTTTAAAAGATCGGATGAATTCGAAATTTTGCACGCTTGTCAAGGACCGATGACAATACAATAATATCATAATTTTGTTCCATTGTCCTTATCAGGATTGTCAGGAATAACGATAATCAGATTTGGCGACAATTCCATATACCACTTCCAGATTTGGCAACTTATTGCATATACAATTTTCAAATTTGGCGACTCTTTGCATATTCCATTTTCAGATTTGGCGACTAATTCCATATACCATTTCCAGATTTGGTGACTAATTCCAGATTTGGCGATTAATTCCAGATTTGGCGACTAATTCCAGATTAAGCGACTAAAAGAATAAGGTGTAACCCCAAAAAGCGAGTGTTTTCAGAAGGATGGGTTGTGTTTGCAATTTCTAACCATAATCTAAATATTTTTCTGAAAATGAAAATTAAAAAAAAGGCTCGTGCATGTGAAAAAAAATTTATCTTCTAACTGCTAAATATTTTTTATTTTTATAAAGCAATACGTTTAAAAGTGATGATACGATGGCCAATTAATACTATGTTTTTATGTTAATATTATGTCGCTTTTTTTTTTCTTGAATGTCTGTCCGGGTGGAATTTTGTAATTGATTTTAAACTGTGTGACTTTCCGATGAGTTACAGACTTGAAATTTGGACCATAGCTCAGAAGTAGATGACAAACACATAAAAATGTGAAAAAAGAAGAAAAACGAAAAGGTGTAATTATATACTTTTTAGTCCGTTATAAAAACATGGAACATTAATTTTTTTTAATTCGAACTTTTTCTTCTTAACACCCTTTTATTTGTTTGACCTGTTCTATAGAGACGGAATCTAAAAAACGATACGGGACTCATCCGAGGCCCCATAAACACAGATAATAAATACAGTTCAGACCCTTTAATTAATATCCATTGAAGATCAAGACTAATTTCAACAGCAAACTCAAGGATAAATTCAACAATGAATAAATGATAGTTTAAAAAACTAAAAAGCACGTTTTTATTGTAGATCAAACTAAAAAATGAAAAATAAATTATAGTTTAAAAAAACTAAAGAACACGCTTTTATGCTGAATCGAACTAAAAAGTAAAAAAAATAATTCTTAATATAAGAATAAAATGATGAAGGAGAAAAATAATGTCATTGGGGTAAAAGCGTGGGGTCCTATGTACTACATTTTTACACAAATGCAGCATTTCGGAATAGAAGTTAGAAACTACAACAATTGATATATTTATAGAACACCCCACGTTTTTCCCCTCAATGACATTATTTTTCTCTTCGTCATTTCATTCTTATATTAAGAACTAGTTTAGTAAAGTTAATTCTTATATTAAGAATTACTTTTTAGTTCGATTCAGCATAAAAGCGTGTTCTCTTTAGTTTTTTTTTAAACTATAATTTATTTTAAAATATTATCCTGATTGTATCTGAAATCTAATGCAATTTTACGATTTAAAAACTACATTAAAATCTTCGTTCCAATAAGCGGTATGTGAGATGAGAAGTTCCAAGAAAGTCATTATACACTCAGATCCGGCTATATGGTGGGGTACGGTGGATGCTATGCTCCGGACCCTCCTACATGATAAAAAACTAAAATAATGTATTCTTGTGCCCATGTAACCTAGACAATATTCCTATCATTAACAATATGAAGAAAAGAGCATTTTATCTGACGTTATTGTTATAAATCTTTGAATTGCGACTATCTTTAAACTAATTCTTGATGATGGGAGTGTTCAGTTTTTGTTTTTTGACTCGGAGAACTCCCGATGATCCACACCTAAACTGGAAAAATTTGTAATTGTAAGTAACGATACACACGGTGGTATTCTAAGCTAAAAGTTTATTGAATTCAATAAAATAAATGCCATTTATTTCATGTTTAACTGTATGTTTTGCCTTAATGCGCAAAATTAACATTATTAATAAATTATTTCAAAAACACAATTATTCTTTTAATTTAATCAATAAAATAAAAACTGGAATCCAAAATTTAAGAACAAAATTTGGTATATTTTTAGACGAAGCAAAAGTTTAAACATGCCATTTAAATATTTCAGATAATTTTTTCCTAAAAACAAATTTGAAAAAGAAAAAGGTTATACTGTAGAGTCCCGTATACTCGGCACAGCTGTCCAGATAACTCGGCCACCCTTGCAGGCCGAAACAATCCCTCATGAAAACCCATACTTTGTACATTTCCAAAGGTCCATTCTTCTTTAAAAGAGCTCAAAACAGGATATTATTCTAAGATGCTACTGTATACTGAACTACACTGGTGTGCAAAAATTAAGGACGAAGTCGAAAAATTAGCATATCAGCTGAACGAAGAGGCAGAGCGGACAGAAAGACCAATCAGGAGATTAAGTGAGGGGATGTACGGTAGCACATGCGCAGATATGCAGGTAGACGTAATGGGGGAATGTCTGAGTAGTAAAGCATGTTGTCGGTGTAAGCTTAGTATTTCTGGCAGAGATTGCACACCGTATAGCAGTTAAAATCACACCGAGTTGCTGCCTCAGCGAGAAATGGCGAATAATCAATCCGTTAGACGACATCTGGATGCTTTTACCCGAGGTCGAATCATTGGGAAGTTGGAGGAAGGTCGCAGTGTGACAAGTGTGGCTGCAGAGTTCGGAATTGCTCACAGCATCGTTTCATGACTTTGGAGACAATTTTAAACTACAGGAACAGTTATCTGGGGGTTCAGTAGTGGTCGTCCACGAGGAACCACACCCGCGGATGACTGGTATATTGCCTTACAGGCCAGAAGAAACAAGCGGCAGACAGCGGGAGAAATCGCTAGACACACGACACAGGCGACTGGACGACCGATATCGCGTTTTACCGTGGCCAGAAGACTGCATGGTGGTGGTCTGTTTGCACGACGCCCTGTACGGTGTGTACCTCTAACGCCTGCCCATCGGAGAAGGCGTTCTCTGTGGTGCCGGGAACACCGGAATTGGAGAAACAATGAATGGGGACAAGTACTCTTTACAGATGAGAGCAGATTCAGTCTGAGTAGCGATTCTCATCGCATACTCATCTGGAGAGAGCGGGGAAGCCGCAATCATCCCTCGAACATCATTGAAAGGGACAGGTATGGAGGTGGCGGTGTTCTCGTTTGGGGAGGCATCATGCTTGGTAGTCGTACAGGCCTTCACATCTTCGACGCAGGTTCAGTCAACGGGACCCGTTATTGTAACGAGATTCTTCTTCCATATGTGCGTCTTTTTAGAGGCGCTATGGGTCCGCAGTTCCTTTTCATGGAGGACAATGCACCCTGTCATCGCACAGTAGCTGCCAAACAGCTCTTAGAGAGTGAGGATATTGAACGTATGGATTGGTCGGCACGATCTCCGGATCTCAATCCCATCGAGCATGTATGGGATTTTCTAGGCAGACGCTTGGCAGCTCGTACCTTACCACGAGTAACGATTCCGGAGCTTCGATTGGCGCTGCAAGACGAATGGCAGCAATGCCTCAACAACTCATTGACACCCTCATTCTCAGCATGGGCAGACGCTGTGAAACCTGCCTAGCAGTCAGGGGAGATCATATCCCCTACTAAAGACCGGATATTTCTTGCTGGACACCCATCACAGGGATATTTCGGCCTTCAGTCGCATTGCGCTCCATGCTACTTTTTCAGTAAAGCTTCTTTTTATCCCTCTGATTTCTCTTTTAGTATGTGTTGCTTACATTACTCATGTCCTTACGTATTGGGGATCTTACGGTATTAAATGTGTTGATTTGGAATGCTTTTGTACAAAGTTATATTGAAAAAACCGTCTCGTCCTTAATTTTTGCACACCAGTGTATATGTTCTTCCGCCAGTTGCAAATATGTGAAGATTTCGGGCATTGGACACACACGAACAGGCTACATATAGTTGGCCATGGGAAAAGCAGTGATTTTCCAAATGCACCCCTGCTACCTGGAACGTTTGCCCTTGCGCTTTGTTAATAGCAACAATAAAACTGAGTTTGACTGGAAATTTGAACTCGTTTGAATTAAAATTGTAGGTCAGTGGGGATAATTAGAATTCGAGGTATGATAACACTTTCCCTTTTCATGACACCTGTTAAAATATTGGCACCAAGTTTATTCTGCATCAATTTTGTAATCCGAAGCCTCGTTTCATTACATATTAGAAGAGTATCGAGAATTTTGCATAAGTTTAACTAGTACATTTAATTTTAATGGAAGTTTATGTGAGGGTACACGTGCAAGTTCAAGCGAATTTCAGAACTCCGTGGGATATGAAGTACTTTGTTTTTTATCCATGATTGTATTAATTGATAAATATTCCTTCATTTCCCCCTGCAGGTCTTTTAAATTTGCAGTGCTGATTTTATTGAATATTGTTAGACGCCAATATTGATCTTGCGCACAACCACTGATCACAATTTAAATTTTGTTGCAAGTCCGAGTAAATTTGAGCAATAAGATCTACATCATTTTCTACTAAATTACAAAATTCTCTGGAAAGTAAAATATAACCTCCAGCACATCTGCGTCCAAGCATCCATCCCCTATTTTCAATTCTTCTCTGCATAATGTTCCGAATCTACGTCATTATGAAGATGCACTCTCATGTTCGTTTTCAGACTGAATTTTTCAACTTTCGCTGATAAGCTGCATGATTTAATACAGGCTCTGATTTCATCTGCCGGTGAACCCCTCTGGATTACAGGGAGAGTTTGTCAGAAATCCCCAGCAAATAAAACTACTATTCCTCCCATAATACCTTAATAGCTCCTAAATCCTGAAGAGTCTGATTTAATGCTTCTATAGCTTTCTTGTGAGACATCGTACTTTCATCCCACACTAAAAGCTTACATTTTTGAAGCATCCTGCCTCGAGAGCTATTTTTGCTGAAATTGCAGATGGGTGAATCTTCATGTGCAATATTCAGAAGGTAATTTTAAAACAGAATGTGCAGTACGACCGCCGGTGTCACGGCTATACCAGAAGAAGCCACAGCAGCTGCTATATTCTGGTTTTTTTCTGACGGACATTAACAATAAGTTTAGCAAAAACGTTTTTCCGGTTCCTCCAGGGGCATCGAGAAAAAAGAGTAAACCACTGCACTCTTGCGTAACATTTGATGAAAAACATGTTGGAGTTGAACATGTTCTGGAGTTGATTGAGAGATTAATTCTGTTACTTGATGTTGCAATGCTATAAAATCGTAGTCTAATTCTCGAGCAATTTTACTATCGAAGTCATTTCCTTTGACTTGTCGCGGACTAATCATTCCAAAATCATGTAGTTTCTTCCCAACCATTGTGTGAAAACCTTATTTTCAATTATTATTAGCGTTTCATTGTAGATGTGTTCATTGAAAGGCATATCTGCTTGTACTTGCTGCAGTCGTTGCAAAATATCTTCCGCCAAGTACTCTTTATACTTATTTCAAAGAGTTTGAGGAAAGCAGCAAGATGTGATATAAGTATTGCGTAAAGTTCCCTAATTTTATTTGGCGATTGACATTGTACGGCTTTCTCCATAGTAACATCTAATATATCTTTTGTAATACCTCCATATAAAATATCTAGGTTTAGTATAAGTGAAAAATTTCGTGGAAAACATGGCCTTGTATTGGAAATATTTTTTTAAAGTAAAAAGAAAATAAAAATATTAAATATTCGATAAATCAAAAAGTTTTTATGAAACTGTCATTTAATATTACCATAGAGCTTTCAATATCACGCAATTTGTGAAAACTTTATGTCGCGTTTCTCTCTTTAAAAAGTAGGAAAAAATTTGCATTAAAATTTCTGGTATAGTCAGAACACAGAATTTTTTAGCCAACTTGGCGATATTTCCAAAGTTTGTGTTTGACATTCAATAAACATTCGACACATTTAATAATAAAAAAAAACTATTTAAAAAATCGCTTTTAGTGAAGATGTTAAATTACACTGTGTTTTACTTATTCGTTGCAAATGAGAGAAAAATTTATTAAAATTCCCGGTACTGACAAAATGCATAATCTTGCGCCAACTTGGCGGAGAGTAAGCAATGCCCCACGGTTTTACCCGCGTAGTTCCCGTTCCCTTAAGAATACGGTGATAAAACATACTCTATGCTACTCGTTGATAATGTAGCTTTCCATTTGTGAAAGAATTTTCAAAATTGGTCCACCCGTTTCAGAGATTAGCCCAAACAAACAGACAGACAGAAAAAAATTTTAAAAATTGATTTTTTGATATTTGTACAGTATATACTTTAAATGTATTTTGTAAAAAGCTGTTAATTTGAAATTACAAACACACTTCAATTTTATTTATTTGTATAGATTACTGGATGCTCATATAAAATCATAGGTGATAATAATGCACAGTGCCGGATTAAACGACATGGAGGCCCCTAGGCAGTTGAATTCTCGGGGCCCTGTAGCCGAAAATTTTATTATATATTTTAGGAATATAATGCATTGCACAAATAAAATAACAAATTATCAGCAAATTAAAAAGAATATAAATGAACAATAATTATTAATTAGAAAACTGTAATAAAAAAATTAACTCTTGCAATAAAAAAAATAACTAAATATTTGATTTTCTCAATTTTTTTGTAACATCTTGGAAATCTATGTTCTGCAAGACGTCGTATTCAATGGCCATAATAGCATGTCAGCTCAGTCTTGTGTTATTGAAGATTAATGACAATTTTTTATCGTTTTTGATTTTGAAAAGATTCATCCACCAGAAGCATTTGTGATCATAAGAAACCTGTATATTTTTAATGCTGTCATAACATTCGGAAACAATGATTGCAGCAAGTTTTTGAAAATAATTTCGTATGATCGCAATACTCTGGTACCATTTCGTCGTTTTTAAAATCTTCTATTTGTAATATGAAAAGCTTAAAATGAACTATTTCATCTGCGAATTGGATGTCCTCAGGGTAATGTTCTCTAAGTATTTGTGGGCAGCTTTTTTAATTTCTGAATCTTTCTCAGTGGGAAATCAACGATAACCCAAATAGAAAAGAAAATTTACTATATGCTTCGAAACGACGGGAAAATACTTCATATAAATTGCCTAATAAGGTAGATAAGTTTCAATTTCGAAATTTTCACTTCCTTGAAGCACAATATTTTTTGCATCACCGTCATCGTAATATCATTTTCTTATGCACACACGTCTACATCCGTCCGTGTATTGCGAATCTATTTTCTCTCTCATTTGCCTTTCTTTCATATTAATAAAACATTTCTCTTTGCGAATTTAAAAAATCCAGTAATGATTTCAGAAGATTGACGTATGTTTGAAGTTCTATTGATTTCATTTGTAAAGATTTATTACTCCATTTATCCAATTTAAGATGTAAGAGACAGTTTTAGTTGAGAATTCCCTCACTAGATGGCTGTACCAATCAGCCTAACATTGGCTCGAATTTAGAGCATATCAGAAAAATCCTAATTATTAATTAATTATAATTTTAAATATACATAATTAAAATATTATTGATTCACCATGTAATTCAAAACAATCTTTATTAATTTTTTAAACTTTATTTGTAATTTATATTTTTGTATTTTTATATATATTATTAACTTGTATGTGTTAACTGTAGCTAAACTGAGCGTTCTGTAAAACGTGGGAATCCCACGCACTTCTCCTCTGACCGCTGAACTAGAATGTTGAATTGAAAGTTTGAGAAATAAACTGTAAAATTGTTAAAAAAAGGTTGTCGCCTGATTGTGATGGAAATTACCAAGTAAACGCAAACCTTCGATGAACGAAATGAATTTAATATTGTTCCCCTATTGGAGTCTTCAAATAAGTAAACCGATAGGCAACAATAATTGGTGACAAGACTTGGACATTTTTTTTCGTACCTGTATCTTGGCCATTTGCAATCATGACTGACACCAAGCCAGCCTCGGAGTTGGAAGCTGGAACAATAACGATCAAAATACCGCCATTCTGGACGGACAAGCCTGAAATATGGTTCTTCCAGGTGGAAGCAATTTAATTTCAATAGAATAACTTCCGAAGAAACGAAATTTAACTACCTAATTTCCCAGTTTGAGCCTCGTTTCTTGGAGAATGTCTGGGACATCATTAAAGACCCAGAAAATAGTGCCAAATATTCCACGGTGAAAGAAAGACTGTTGCTAACATTCCAGGAGAGCGAAAATGTGTTCGCATTAAATGGCTGCTCACTGGACTAGAGTTGGGAGAGATGCTACCCAGTCAACTACTGCGAAAGATGTGCTCCCTAGGTCATTCGGATAGTTCAGAAAAAGTGCTTCGGACTCTATGGCTGGAGAAAATGCCTGAAAGCGTCAGGAACATCGTCATAGTCAGCGACGATGGTCTTGAGAAGCTTGCGACGACGGCGGACAAAATTGTCGAAATGTCGCCAAGGACATTAGAGCTGTCGGCTGTAAAAAAGACACTCCAGAAATAGAACACCTTCTTTCTAAAATATCAGCGCTGGAAGCTCAATTAGCCAGCATGAGTGTGCAGCGACACGCTCGCCATCCCCATCACAGGCGATCAGGCAGAAGCAGATCAGGATCCAGAAGCCGTTACGACCCCAACGGAAGACTTTGTTTCTTCCATTATAGATTTGGAAAGAAGTGCCGACCGGAGAAATGTATCCAACCTTGCAGCTGGAAGAATCCGGAAAACCAGCCTCAGCAGTAGACACAGCGGCGAGTCCGGCTGCTGATGAAGTACTAGGCCGCAAATCCCGTTTATTCGTAACAGACAGGAAAACGGGCTATAAATTCCTGGTGGATAGTGGAGCAGATGTGTCGATCATCCCCTTGAGCAAAGGTCAGTCTCAAACTTCTGATTACAAACTGTATGCTGCAAATGGATCAGAAATACAAACTTACGGTATAAAAATGCTAACGTTGGATTTAGGACTCGACGACCTTTCCAGTGGCCATTTGTGATGGCAAAAGTCTCTAAAAGCATCATAGGTGCAAATTTTTTATTAAAATTCAAACTCCTAATTGATTTATATAATAAGAAATTAATTGATGGTTTAACTAACCTTTCGATAAGAGGGGAAGTTACTGCCATCGAAAATAATAGTAACTTAAGCACCGTTAACAAAACATTTAAATATTTCGATGTATTAAATTTATATCCCGATTTAACTAAACCTAATTTGATCAATAGAATTGTGAAACATAATGTAGAGCATCACATAGTGACCACTGGCCAACCAGTCTACTCTCGAGCACGACAACTAGCTCCAGATAAATTAAAAATAGCAAAGCAAGAATTCCAGTTCATGCTTGATAACAATATCATCAGGCCTTCTAAATCCCAGTGAGCTAGTCCCTTACATCTGGTTAACAAGAAAGATGAGTCGTTAAGACCATGTGGAGATTATAGAAGGTTAAATGCACAAACAGTGCCTGATCGATACCCTATCCCCAGAATCGAAGATTTCCACTATATCTTAAAAGACAAGTGCATTTTTTCAAAAATTGATTTAATGAAAGCGTATTACCAAACATCTATAGCAGAAGAAGACAAGCCCAAAACCGCTATCACAACGCCTTTTGGCTTGTATGAATTCAACGTTATGAGTTTTGGACTCAGAAATGTACCATCAACATTTCAACGTTTCATAACAGAGGTGTTATGAGGACTGGACTTCGTGTTTCCATATTTGGATGATGTGTTAATAGCCTCATCCTCAGAAGAGGAACATGAAAAACACGTAAAATTAGTATTCGACAGGTTCCAGCAATATGGCCTGAGAATAAACCTTGCTAAATCTGTAATGGGAACAGACCAAGTGGAGTATTTGGGATATCTCATCACTTCTGAAGGCTCACGTCCACTTCCCGAAAAAGTAGAAGTAATAACCAACTATAAATTGCCAGACACCATCCATGAACTCCGAACATTTCTAGGGATTGTAAATTTTTATCGACGGTATTTGAAGGATGCAGCCAAAACACAAGCACCTTTACATGACCTGCTAAATGGAGCCAAGAAAAAAGACAACAGAAAAGTCCCATGGACTGAAAACACTGCTAAAAATTTCAAACAGTGCAAGTCTGAACTTGCGAAAGCTGCTCTGCTGTCATTTCCAAAATCTGAAGTGCCATTATCCCTTTGTTGTGATGCATCTGATTTTGCCATAGGATCAGTACTTCAGCAGTATGTAGAGGATAGCTGGAAGCCAATAGCATTCTATTCTAAAAAGCTGAATGAGACGCAGAAAGTGTATAGTACCTATGATAGAGAATTATTGGGGATATAACTTTCTGTGAAACATTTCAAACACTTGCTGGAAGAAAATGAATTTGTTATATATACCGACCACAAGCCTCTGACTTTTGCATTCAAACAAAAACATGAAAAAGCTTCACCAAGACAACAACGACAACTCTAATATATCTCAGAATTTAGTTGTAACATTCAACATATATTGGGTAAGGATAATGTTGTTTTGCAGATGCTTTATCCAGAATTGAATCCATTTCTGAAATCAACTTTGATGCAATTGCAGAAGAGCAAACTAAGGATGAAGAGTTGCTGTTGGGTAGTGGTCCCTATGGGTTTCTCTCTCTCTCTCCTCTCTCTCTCTTTCACTCAGAAATTAGACTACGTTGGTGACAAACATCTTTATTTCTCTTCTTTCTCTGTTGCTCGGGGCGTATGTAGGAACATTGCGATGGGCAGCGTAATTCTCACTCTCGCTCGTCCGATCTCCCGCTCACACTCTCACTGAGAAACTCAACGCTCGTTTTCTTAATACACTTAGTCACCGCCAGGCGGTGCCCACTGCGCATGCTCAAACAGTTGCAACAATTACTGAAAAGCAATTCTTTGAAATTTAAATCTTCCACATTACCATCTGGGAAAAAACTTTGGTGTGACATCTCAACACAAAAAATTAGGCCTTACATCCCACAAAAATTTAGGTTCCAAATGTTTCAACTAATTCATGGCTTAGCTCATCCTGGTATCAAATCCACAGTAAAGCTGATGACTGAAAAATATGTCTAGTCAGATATTAAAAAACAAGTTAGAGAATGGGCAAAGGCATGCATTAGATGCCAAAAGTGCAAAGTCAGCAGACATACAAAGTCTATATTTGGAGAATTCCAACAACCAGATGAAAGGTTTAGTGTAGTTCATACAGATCTAATTGGACCACTACCACCTTCAGAAGGGATGCTGCATTGTTTAACCTGCATTGACCGATTTTCTTGCTGGATGGAAGCAATTCCTATACCTGAAATAACAGCGGAAATAGTTGGGAAAGCATTTTATGAGCATTGGATTTGTAGATTTGGAGTACCTGCTAAATTGATCACAGATCATGGTCGACAATTTGAGTCGCAACTATTTAGAAGCATTGCTGCAATATGTGGTGTTAAAGTGGCTCACACAACATCTTACCACCCTCAATGTAATGGAAAAGTTGAGCGTTTGCATAGGACTTTGAAAGGTGCTATAAAGGCTCACAACAATATTAGGTGGACAGAGTCATTACCCACTGTGTTGTTAGGCTTAAGAGCTGCCATAAGACCTGACATTAGCCACACAATTGCACAAATGGTGTATGGTACTGCTATTAAATTACCTGGTGAATTTTTTGATCCCCCTACCATTAACATGGACCCACAAAATTTTGTTACCAAATTACAACAACACACGGAAGAGTTAAAGCCACTGAAATCTCCTAGCAACAGGAAGCAAAACATCTTTGTGCATAGAGATTTGAAATCCTGCTCACTTGTGTTTGTTCGAATTGATAGAGTGAAAAAAGCACTTGAACCACCTTATGAAGGACCATATGCTGTAGTAAATAAGTGTGAAAAATATTTCACAGTAATAATCAAAGGTAAACCAGTTAATATCTCTGTGGATAGATTGAAACCTGCCTATCTTTTAGCATTGGACAATCAAAATGAACAAAATAATGTTGGACAGGAAAATGACACTTCAAATTTGAAAGAACCTCACTCGCTACCTGATGAAGAACCTACTACCAGCTGTGGCAGAAAGATTAAAAAGCCTGTAAGATTTAGAGAATAAACAAAAGATTTAAATAACAAATATTATGTATGTAAGTGTTAAAGTTTTAAATTCCTTTCACTTAGTACTATTAAATAGTTATTAAAAATTAACAAATGTATAATCACCATTTAAAAAATATATCTAATTGATAAAAAAAAAATTTCCCATTCAATTCATGTATATATAGTGAAAAAGTTATAGTAAACACTTTTAATTTTGTAAATATCCTTAAATGACAATGTATTTTTATTCCTGGATTTTAGAATTGTAAAAATTAACTCCTAATTGGTTATGTATGGGATCTTCATTTTAGATTATACGAAATTAAAATAATTATTTTCACACACTACTGGTATAACCTTATACTTAAGTAAGTTTGTAAACAAAAAGAATTGGTTGTAAATTCATAACAGCAAGAATCTAAATCAAACAAAACCCTTGTACAATAAAAAGGAGTATGATTTAAAGTGTTTTCATAGATATCCTCACATTCGAATTAATGTATATTATACAAAAGATTAATGTTATGTCAAATAATTATTCGTAACTACTGTTTTTTAATAAACTGTATTTGCTACATTGTCGACAGAAATTTTCTCATTAATATTACAAATTGTGCATCTCATATCTTAAATATGTTAAAGATCAAAGTATTGGAACAAAACTATCTGTTGTTATTTATTAATAATGAACATAAAATTATCAGGATAGCAATTTTATAGATATATATTAACATCAAGTAATGTATATAAATAAATAGATGTGTTAACATCATATATGTGTATGAATAGATATGGCTTGCATATAAATTTGTTCTACTGTGATGTAAATGAATTGTATTAATGTTTAAGTTATTATTATTATGTGGTGAATTGAAACCTAAGTTTTCTGATATTTTTTTCTTGTAAATAGGAAAGTTTCAGTGTATTATAAAATTACCCATTATGTATGTAAATATAAAAATTTAGTTTTTTATTACACTAATGAATTTGATCTATGCTTCATAATAATTCACAAAATTAATATGTATCATTGCAGAGTAACTAATTATTTTGAATTCTAATGTAAAATTAATGCAATTTTGTTGCTAAAAGTACAGCTACAAATTACTGTTTCTAAAAATATGTATTGATGATTTAATTTTATATATGTTGGTTAAAGCATCATGCTATAACTTATCATCATTGAATATAATTGGTATATATGTATAGTATTTTATTTGTGTATGTATTTTTTTGTTCCACGTATATAGTGTACTAAATCTGAAAGTCTTGTGTACTTATTAGGAAGTTGGTAACTTGTAAAAGTATACAGTATTGTTTAAAATGAAATTATTATTTGTTCTCCTAATATTTCCATCGAGTCAAATATTAAAATGTATAGTTTGGAATGAAATGCATAAATAATATAAAGTAATGTGTATTCTGCAAGATGTTAAAATATATATTCAGTGTATTTGTGGCTTAGAATTTGTGTAAGAAGTATGGATCAATGAGTAATGTCAAAAATGTTATTGTAGAAGTTAAGAAGGAAATTCGAATTTGTTCAATAATTCTTATAGCTGTCCCTGCCATATTATCTTTCTATGTATCGTACTTCGTTACTGACAAGGGAGTAATGTAAGAGACAGTTGTAGTTGAGAATTCCCTCACTAGATGGCTGTACCAATTAGCCTAACATTGACTCGAATTTATAGCATATCAAGAAATCCTAATTATTAATTAATTATAATTTTAAAAATACATAATTAAAATACTATTGATTCACCATGTAATTCAAAACAATCTTTATTAATTTTTTAAACTTTTATATTTGTAATTTATATTTTTGTATTTTTATATATATTATTAACTTGTATGTGTTAACTGTAACTAAACTGAGGGTTCTGTAAAACGTGGGAATCTCACGCACTTCTCCTCTAACCGCTGAACTAGAATGTTGAATTGAAAGTTTGAGAAATAAACTGTAAAATTGTTAAAAATGGTCGTCGCCTGATTGTGATTGAAATTACCAAGTAAACGCAAACCTTCGACGAACGAAATGAATTTAATATTGTTCCCCATTGGAGTCTTCAAATAAGTGAACCGATAGGCAACAATAAAGACAACAGCACCAAATTCTGCCATGACAATATTTTCTTTCTTCGACAAGTCTTTTAGAAGGCATTTAGCTTCATGAATTACTTGTAGCTTTTGGGTCATATCTTCAGCAATGAACTGTGAAGCTTTCTGGAAGCTACTATAATCTTTGGATAAAGGTACAACATCTTGTGTCATTTACTCTTTTTAAAACTAGTTCAGAGACTCTGCTGTCCTGAACATATTGCAACAAAATCGCCCAACAGTGTATCGATAAAGAGTATAAGTTGTACATTGCTTATGGAAGCCCATAGAACGAAACTTCTCCAACGCAGCATTCTGCCCCACATACTCCAACTAAATTTAGCGAGTGTGCTGCTCACGGAATGTTAGAACTAAAAGAAAAGCTGTTCGTTTTGCTTCTACAATGTTTGTGAATAAAGTCAAATCGTTCTTGGCCAGAACGAAACACATCAAGAACAACTCTCTGAATATTTAGTAAATTTAGATGCCAAGGAAATCGAACTTCAAACCCTTAATAAAGAAGTAGAATATAAATGCAGGTTTATGAAGAGAATATAAATAAAGTTGCGTATAAAATTAAAAGTAAAATAAAAAAGCATCTAAGCTTACTAGCTGTAAATTCTAAAGTACTAATAATCCTGCATTGTCTCTTAATTTTCCAAAACTTCGAATTCCTCATTTTAGTGGCGATTCCAGCACTTATCTTAATTACTTGTGCAGTATCAAGAAGTGTTCTCTTAGAGCTGGTCAGTAATATGACTACTGACACATTTTCTCTCGCTTTTCGACGTTTTATTGCTCGACGAGGTTTGGTTCCATGGTGATATCGGATAATGCCCATACATTTAAACGTGCTGAATTGGAGCTTCAACAAATGTGGAAAGTGTTAAACCATGCAGATGTAAAAAAAAAACTTTTTACTATGCTCATTCTATTAGGTGGAACTACATTGTTGAAAGAGCCACCTGGTGGGGTGGTTTCTATGAACGTATGGTGTATTCTGTGAAAGTCGCACTTCAAAAAACACTAGGAAGATCATCAATCACCATGAACAGTTATTAACTGTTCTAACTGAAATTGAAGGAATGATGAACTCTCGAACTATCACTTATGTTGGTAGTGAAACAGAGGAACCAATTCCTTTGACTCCAGCACATTTTATTATTGGAAAACGAATCACTTCGCTACCACCTGTAAGACTTCACCTTGAATCCAATCTCTCTTCCAGAAAATGCTTAGCTAAAACTTTTAACTATTGCGAAAAGCTAATGAGATCCTTTTAATCTAGATGGAAGAATGAGTATTTGTGCTAAATTTAAGATCAACTCATTCAAGCTTATGTAAAAATGTTTCTCAATTTAAAGTTAATGATGTTGTTTTGAACAAAGATGATCAATTACCTAGAAATTTCTGGAAATTCGGAAAAATTCTTGAATTATTTCCCGGTAGAGATGACAAGGTGAGAGGGCTTGCAAAATCAAGACTGATTCATACATAATTAAACGTCCTGTACAATTGTTGTATAATTTAGGAATTCAGGACTGATAATTAAAATTTGTTGTAATTGTAAATATTATAACGTACCCATATTCTTAAATAACATAATTTTTATGATATTCTGAATGTTGATTAATGAAAATAATTTTATTTGAAAATATTTGTTTTATAGTGTGTATTTGTTTAGATTCAAATGCAGTTTAATATTTTATTTTTAAATGTTGTTGTGTAGCTAGAATGATTCTTGAAAATTGTGTATTGAACTATTTTATATTTTCTCAATGTGTATATTCTTATACAAAAACTTCTAAAGTTTTGACAATTTAGTATTAATTATGTGTAATTCATTTAATTCTTGCTTACTTCAAGCATTAATAAGTAGCTTGATCAGTAACTTATTAATAAGTTAGAAAATTTATAATGTATACTTTTTTTATCGAAATGTTTAAATTTTATGTAATAAAACCTCTTTTTTCTATCTCAGATTTCAGGATATTTTGTTGTTTAAGTGTTACTTCTTATAAGTGCATTGCAATTTGTTACAATATTTAATTATTTATTTTGTATAGTATTTTAACGGTGCTAGAAGCCAAGAAATGTTTGATTTTAAAATTTAATTGCTTGAATACATGAAAATTTTATGAACCTTCTGGTTCATCCGGGGTCAGGAACGTTGTGAATATGGACCAGGTGGTCTGAGTGGGTGGAGCGTAATTGACACTGCGCTCATTCCAGTCCTGACACTCGTAGGAGTAAGACGAAATGGAATATCCGGTCCAAGTCCAAAGCGTTGAAATGACGGATGTGGATGTCTCCACCTTAACTGATGAGGAGATTTGTCTCAAGATCTCTAACTACGATACAGAAATAAAGATCTACGATGCGAGGCAGATTTACGTCGGTAAGATGCTACGCATTGAAAAGGAATTCAATGGTGAGAATACGGAAACGGACCAAGAAACTGGAGAAGGAAGCTACAGGCATTGCTGAGAAGATCACCTCCCTTGAGGGTAAGATGCTTGAGTTGTTTCCTTGCCCAGTGCCCCATTGTAAACAACATAATTCAAATACTGATCTAAATCCTAAAAATAAACCCTCTATGAAAAGACCTGCTGAACAAATTGCAGGAACGTCTAAAACGACCAATAGCGTCGCAAATAACTCTAAAAAACAACCTAATGGTTTTAAATTCCCCCGTAAAACTGCAAAGGTTAAGGTTGATCCAGGGGAGAATGTGAATAACATTCAAACCAACAATAGCTTTGATATTTTAAACACTGAAACTGAAGATGTCGAGGACGTCACCCCTGCTGCCCCAAAAATAAAAGTTAGACCTATCATGATGAAGCTCTTTCCCGACTATAATTTGATTCTGCAGGAACTGCATAGGAAATACCCATCAGCAACCAATACTCACACTGCAGGTTATATTAAAGTACAACCTGAAAGCCAGGATCACCACCAGGAAATTACTGACTACTTAATCAGTCAAAAAGTTCAACACTACGTCAGCGATCCCCCCGCAAATCGTCCATTAAAACTTGTAATTAAGGGCCTTCTGGCCTCCACAGATCCTGAAGATATTAAAAATGACCTAATAAACCAAGGGATTAAAATAGTTAAAATAGCCCAACTGAAAAAATTTAAAAATAAAGACACGCTCCCAATTTTCATGATAGAGGTAGCCCGAGATGAAAATGTCGACGACATCTTCAAAATTCGGAGCTGCCTTTACATACAAATTAAAATCGATCCTTTCAATAGAAGTAATAGAGTTACACAGTGATTTAACTGTAACTATTTTAACCATGCCACCCAAAACTGCAGAATGGCTACACGATGCCTGAAATGTGGGGAAAATCACAGGACAGGTCAGTGTAGCATCAAAGAGAGAATTGAAAACCCTACTTGCATTAACTGCAATGCGAAGGGCCACATGGCCTCCTCATCTGAATGTCCCTCATACCCCAAACCCAAAAAAGGAAAGAGCAAAAGCCCCCAAGAAAATAAAAAACGTATTGAAACGCCCCAAATTAACACCTCTCTAATTGTTCCCGGATTGAGCTTCGCTCAAATTACTAGCCCCGAAACCCAACAACAGATGGCAGCATGCGCGAGCGTTCCCTCGGCATCTAATATTCTTATAAATAAAACCAAAAAGAAAATTTCCCTTTCCCCCCGAAATTGTACATATCACCCAAAATCAAAATTCCGACTTTACTTTCCTCCATGCAATTATGGAAATCAAAAAGATATTTGATCTATTCCCAACCCTCTTAAATGAAATGGAAAAATCAGCTAACACAGATAACCCCCAAGAAAAACTCACTTGTCTGGTCAGAGGAATTTGTTCCTCTATTTCCAGCTCAAGTGTAGTCTAAATTTTTTCCCATGCAATTCTCCACTGGATCAATAGCTATTGCAATATTATTCCTATTTCAAATACTTTATTTAACGTTCTCACCCTCCGATCTGTCATTCAACTATGTTGAACGACAGCCTCGCTCTGATTGGTTGTTACTTTTTAAGATCTCTTCTTACCCCATTGGCCGAACTCCTGTCTCGGCCAATCGGAACGCTCCCTCCACATTCAGATATATACCGTCATGAGAGTTCTCTCTCATTCCTACTTTTTCCCTTTATTTCATGCATCTCTAAAGTATTATTTTTATTTTCTAATTACCCATTTACACTGGCAAAACAACTCGCTACAGGCATCATTATTACCCGATAGGAGATTAGAGTCCTGTCGAAGGACTAGGTGCTCCGAAGTATACCCCCCAGCTACTACACTGCGCTCAGATTCCACGTGGTCTATCTCGACAGAAACAATATGTAACGGATTCTGCCTCAGTCTTAATCTTGAACTGGACTTCGGCATAACGAGACGTGCTGTTGTTTACTCGTATATTTTAAGTTGGAATCTTGTTCTTGGCTTAGGCGTACCAGGTGCCGTTGTTTACTAGGATTTTTATCTCGAATATTATAATTTATTCTCTGTATTATTTCAGTCTAATAATTGTAACTTGATTTAATTTGTTAAAGATTGTTAAGTTTATTGTTGAAAGTTATTGTTACTAATAAATCCAGGAAAAAGACAATTCTAGGACTCCAGAATATTATTTCATAACAACACACACACGCAGAAGTATTTATTTCACATATTGTAAAAGACAAATAGGAAGGTTTTCCCAGTTTATTGTCGTATCTAGCTGTATATGAAGTGAGAAAAGGGTCGTACTCCGCGATTAGTTCTAATATTCCTAAGTAGTTGTCATTATGTTGAGAACAAATGTGTTCTACATCACCACAAAACGCTAATCCACGAGATGAGAGAAATTTTATTACTGACACTACTCTTTGCAGAACTTTGATCCAATATATACTTGTTCTTTATTAAATTGACTTTCCAAAGAACTGTCGATTCGATTACGTGTACGTCTTCTACAAATAAGTATCTGTACACATTCCCGATGCGTTGAACTGTCTTCGTGCATTTTCTTTCTTTTTGCCGCATTCTTCCAGTCAAAAATGGTTCCAAAAATTGAGTTTGGCAAGCAGATGTTTCACGAATAGGACGCATGAAAAATTTCATGTGGATGACAAATACATGAACCTTTCTCTTTTGATTACTTCACCACTTACATGTTTTTGAATCATCACCGAGAGCAAAAATGTTCTTTTACAATCATTGTACTGTCTGCATGAAGCTAAAAAAATAATTGTCAAAATGTTGACGTTTTGCAGAATTGCGTTTACACCAGAAAATTAGCATGTGTTCAGTTAATATTTCGCCATAAGCCAATAACATTTTGATATTCTGGTCCAATATGCTTTCTGTTTTTGAATATCTTTCGAAACAGGTTGAATGTCATCTTGCAACTGAACTTTATCTTCCTCTTCCACAATTTTTTGTAGTGTAGAATCTACTTTCATAATTTCACCTGTAAATAAACTTCAAGAAGTATCAAGTAAATTTTCCGTTGATGTTCTAAGAGTGAAGCCAAGTTGAAAAGGATTATATGTTTTATTCATTTGTTCAACCAGCTTGTTTGATTTCTCTTTTTGATTTTTTTCGTTTCTTTGCACCATTTATTAACGTCGTCATTTGGGGATAACAAATCTACAAAAAGGATAGAAAATAGTAATTCTGTAAGTCTCAGCCAGTAAGAGTCTAGATATAGAGTTTAAAACAACATTCCCTTCTTTATGGACACATTGACTTTTTTAGAATTTTGTTATAACTAACACCTTATGTAAACTTCAGAAATAAGTAATTTACTGTAAAAAGTTCACATTGTGTTTTTTTTTTTTTGTAACGTAAACTGTTTTACATATTATAAATTGAACTAATTAACTGTGAACTAACTATAACTAAAATTAAGCCTTTTGATTAAAAGCCAATCTCAGGGGGGGGGGAGCTAAATGTAATCTACCACGATGTTTTGTACTCTGTATGCAATGGAACATCCGGAGTTTGGACGAAGTCTGTAAAGTAACAACTCATCGGTACGTGTAAATTGAATACAAGCAGCACCTCCTAGATATCTAGGAGGTGCTGATACAAGTCGCATACTTGCACTGCTGACATCGCAGCCCCGATTGTTTTTGGAGCATTATGGCTGTCATCGGTTAATGTTAAAGAATAGGACCCAAATTCGGAATATTTTTTCAGATATAAAAGTACTTCAACATTAATATTATATTCCAGCTTCGTTATCCTATAGAGAATCACTTAGTTTATCATATTACTCATTTTAGTCCTAGTTGACACATTTTTTATTTTATAATATATGTTTCACATTTTTTCTCATATACCGTAATGCTGAACCAATTATCCCTTTACATGTTAAAAGGAAAATATAATTATTTATGGAATATTTTAAAATATTATGAACACTATATGATAAACGTATAAGTTACAAAATTTTCATGAAAACAGTCATTTTTTTTTTCTGTCCGAAAATGTGCTCCACTTTTAGTTCAAGCTCAAGAACATTTTGTGAAAACAGCCTTAACGGAAAACAGGTCTTTGGGGCCCATAGGCAATCGCCTAATGAGTAATCCGGCACTGATAGTACAGGAGTTAATTTGAAAATCAGCGAGAAAATCGAGTTTGTATTTTTTAAAATTTGATTAAAAATGACTACGTAGTTAGAAACAGTTTAGAAGATAGTATTTATTTCGAAACTGTAATTATTAGTGTCATCTTTTGTGGTTATGTAAAAAAAACATCAATGAATTCAGAAGGAATTATTCATTCTCTTTAATGTGTGAATTCCTAATCTATTACTCATGATTTCGTTCGATGGTCATTATATTTTTTTAGATTAAGACTCTATTTTTCGAATACGATGTCAAATGAAACATTTAGTAACATATTCAAAAAGGTTTGTCGGTATTGGCAGGAAAGTGACTTTGTGCTGTAGCCCTGAAAAACGCCAATCTCCTATTGATTTTATTTCCCCTCTTTGAGAGCAATCCTCTGTTTAATGACTTGCTTCGTTTTAATAACGTGGGTATATCTATTTGTAAAATGTATTTGGAAGCCGAATGTGATAAGAGCACCATTTTTGTTATACGAAGCAAGGGATTGGCCAATTCAGCGCATACAACACATGCAAAATTCATGACTAATATGTTAAATGTTTCATGAAAATTTATCTGACTTCCTCAGAGCTCTGATCTAAACCTCATGGAACACTTTTGGGACAAATTAGAAAGCAGATTATGTATCCAACGAATTTGACTATCCTCCCTGCCAGTGCTCACTTTTGATGTGACTAAAGCCTGAAAGTCAGTACCTATATCCTCCTGTCAAAAACTGGTAGAAAGTCTCCCTAGATATTCGCAAATTGTCATCGATGTAAAAGGTGAACCAACTCATGCTAATATATGCCTAGTTTTTTCTGGGTCTGTAGCTCTGGGTCTCCGGATAATGAAGTGTATTAAAAAGGCTCAGTTTACATCGAATTTAAATTATCAAATTACTGACGAAGCTATTTGTTAAAGCTATTTTCATAATTAATGCCATGTAGTAGCAATGTCCAACGTTCTATCTGAACACAAATCTTTTTTCTTTAGTATAATCGAAACGCGTGCAACTAATAACTATTTCAAAATATTTGTCTAACAGGCATATTCTAAAAAAATTGTATTGCTTGGACAATAGCTAAGTTTCAAGTTCATAGCTTCTATATTCTATTTCGATGTCTGACGTTTTCTTGCTAATAAAATGTACAGGGTAAAGAGTATTATCTTCATTGATTTTTAAGGTAAAGTACCTCCACACAAAGATGAAAAAAGAATTGTATTGAATATCAGTACCAGTGTTAAAAACGGTGTACTGAAAAGTTTATCAATTTTATTTTATTTTATTTACGCACGTGCTAATAAGCATGAAACGTGACGGCAGTCGAGCGATTCACGCGATCGGATGTTTATATGTATTTTTTACAAAAAAAAAAAGAACAATGTTTTAATTTTATGATTTGTTTTGAGGAATAAAGTTGTCAAGTTTTACACTTCGAGTCAATTATATTTTGTATTGAAATTTTTTTGAGTTTTTTTTAACATTTTTTGGCGTCCGGCGACTGGATATTTTATTATATTATAATGTTTGTGCTAATATTAAAGGTTTTAAGAAAGAAGATTTTCTACTGGTTGCAGAAGAAATTGGTGAAGCAAAAGTAACAATTTCAGACTTAAAGAATTTAATTCTTAATAGCGAGGTGTACAAAAAGGATTCGGACTTCATCACGTCTGTTTTAATTACGGCTGTTGAAGATCGGAAACAGAGAGAAGAAGTCAGAAAAGAAGATATTGACCGCGAAGAAAAGGAAAGACAGAGACAGTATGAAATGGAAGAAAAGGAAAGCCAGAGACAGTATGAACTAGAGTTGGCGAGAATCCAGGCTCAGTCTAACGTAGTAGAAGTAAGTGAAAATTTACCACTATCTGAAAATAACGCTAAGAGAAAATTTCATCTCCCAAAATTAGAGTTTCGAAAATTTTCTGGAAATATTAAAGACTGGTTGCCATTTTGGAGCCAGTTCGAGCACATTCATAAAGATGGCAACATAGCGCCAGAAAACAAGTTTCAATACTTAATTCAAGCCACTGTCTCTGGATCTCGGGCTCGGGAGATTGTGGAAAGTTTTCCGCCAACGAGAGCCAATTATGCCAAAGCAGTGGAAAGCTTGAAAGCTCGCTTCGGTAGAAATGATTTATTAGTAGAAGTGTACATCCGGGAACTTCTGAAATTAGTAATTTCTGTGCATAAAAATGAGAAGTTTTCTATGACATCTTTATATGATAAACTGGAATCACATATGAGAGCTTCAGTAACTTTAGGAGTCACGACTGATAAATGTGCTTCTATATTATACCCAATGGTAGAATCCTGCTTTAGCGAAGATTTTTTGAAAGCTTGGAATCGTCATTCTACATCTTCTGCTTCTGTTGATGCCAAGGAGAGGTTGAGCAATCTAATGCAATTCATTAAAGCAGAAGTTGAAGGCGAAGAGCGAATAAACTTGGCGATGTCGGGTTTTGGATTAAACGAACCTAAGTGTACACAAAGTTACAAAAAGAAGCAATGTCAGAAAAATCCTACATTTTATAAGAGCATTTCTACTGCTGCAAATTTGTTGACGATAGCATCAACTTCAGCTGTATTCAAGTGTATATTTTGTGATGGCAAACATAATAGTTCAGAATGTTTTTTGGCTCAAAAAATGAGTTTTGAGGAAAGGCAGGAAATTGTTAAAGAAAAACGCTGCTGTTTTGCATGTCTGGGTATCGGGCACGCAGTTAAAAATTGCCGAGCTGCTTTAAGATGTTTTATTTGTTCTAAAAAGCATGTGATATTGATGTGTGACAAACTGGATACAAAAAAGACTTCTGAAAAAAAAGGAAGAATATTCGCAAGTTGAAAATAACGTCAGCATGTCTAATTTAAATAAACGTAATAACAGAGTATTTCTACAGACTTTAAAGGCCGTGCTGGTTTCTGGAGATAAAAAGAAAAGCGTAAGATTACTTTTGGATTCCTCATCACATAGATCTTACATTTTAAAAAAATGTTGCACGAGAAATGGGCTATCCTTCTCTTCGACAAGAAAAGTTAGTACATTCGCTTTTTGGAGGTATTTCCAGCAAACAGATTACACATGACTGCTATAAAATATGGTTAAGGGATTTGGATGAAAAATTCGCTTGTAATTTCGATGCATTGGATCAAGACAAAATTTGTGAAGATGTTCAGCCTGTTTGTAATGGATCTTGGATAAGAGAACTGAAAGAAGATATTATTATCCTATCTGACGTAAATGATAGCAGCGGATCGATTGATATGCTTATCGGAGCCGATATTATGGGGAAAATGTTAACTGGAAGAAGAAGAATATTGAAATCTGGTCTTGTAGCAGTTGAAACCCATTTAGGATGGACATTAATGGGAAAAGTACCCGAAGAAGAAACCCCAAAAGAAAGCTCAGTTTTGGCGATGACTGTAACGTCTATGTTTGTAAATGAGGTTGATATATCTAATTTATGGCAATTAGACTTGATTGGAATCGATGATCCTATTGAAAAGAAGTCCAAGCAAGAAATTGATCTTCAAACAAAAGAACATTTTTTAGAGACTGTGAAAATTAATTGTGATGGGCAGTATGAAATTTGTTTACCGTGGGCTGATGACAAATCACCGTTACCCGATAATTTACACTTAGCTCAAAGACGACTGGAATACGCTACCTCGAAATTTAAGAATAATAATTTGTATCTGAAATACGAAGAAATTTTTGCAAGTTTGCTCGAAGAAGAAGAAGAAGTATCATAGAAGAAGTTCCACTAACTGAAATACCCGGTTACGGGAATTATCTTCCTCTGCTGAAGCCGTGCAGTGTTACTACTCCAATTCGACCAGTTTTTGATGCGTCGGCATGGCTCCCTAACCACCCGTCCCTTAACCAATGCTTGGAATGTGGACCGAATTTGATTGAATTGTTGCCTGACCTTCTGCTACGTTTTAGAGAAGGAGAATTCGGTGTGATTGGAGACATTAGAAGAGCTTTCTGTCAAATAAGCATTCGTGAAGAAGACAGGGATTTTCTTCGTTTTTTATGGTGGGAGAATGAAAAGCAAAATAAATTGAAGTATTTTCGACATACCAGAGTAGTTTTTGGTGTAACATGTAGCCCTTCCTGTTAGCCTCAGTGATTGACTATCACATTAGAAGAAGTGAGGAATATGACGTTAAATTCAGGGGAAAGTTAGCTCGAAGTTTTTACGTTGATAATGTTGTCACCAGTGTTGGAAATAAAGACGAACTGAAAAGATTTATACAAGATTCAACAACTCTTATGTCCAGAGGAAGATTTAAACTTCGAGAATGGGAGTATTCTGGTCTGTGCCGAAGTAAGGAGAAAGTAGAAACACACGTTCTGGGTTTATTATGGAATAAAGAATCGGACACGTTAAAAATTGAAATGAGTTGGATGAATGATGTAGACACTGAAAAGGTTACTAAACGTAACATATTATCTATAGTTCACAAAACGTTTGATCCATTTGGTTTCATTTCTCCAGTGATGCTCGGCCCAAAATTAATGCTAAAGAAAGCGTGGAAAAAAGGGATAAGATGGGATGAAGACATAAAATGCGAGTTACGAAAAGAGTTTTTATTATGGTTTCACGAGCTAACATCCTTAAAAGATCTTGAGGTGCCTAGATATGTACAAGTAACTAAAGAAAATCTCAGTAATTGTACCATACATACTTTTGTTGATGGCAGTCAAGATGGTATGCAGCTGTGGTATTTCTGAGAATTGAAAAAGAGGATCGAACCGAAGTGTTTTTTCTGACTTCCAAAGCTAGAGTTTCTTCGTTGAGAGGAGCCACGATTCCAAGAATGGAGCTTTTGGCTGCTGTTAATGGAGCCCGATTGACGAATTCTGTCATTAAAGCTCTACAATGGGAGAATATCAAGAGATATTATTGGAGTGATTCAACTTCTATGCTAGCATGGATACAGAGAGACGATAACTGGTCGGTATTTGTACGCAATCGATTAAACGAGATCCGAAAGCTAAGTGATCACAAGTCCTGGAGACATGTGCCTGGTGAAAAGAATCCTGCAGATATGCCATCGCGAGGTTATAAAGCAAAGCAATTCCTAGTGTCAAGATGGTGGGAAGGTCCTAAATGGATGAAAGATCCATTTGAGTTCAAACATCTTACAGATATAGTTAATAATTCTTACGATGAAGATCAAATTGAAAAGGAGAAGTCAAAATCCTCATACACACTAACAAATAGTGAAATCTGCAAAAATAATAATTGGTACTACAACAAGTTTTACAGATATGAAAGCATTGTTAGACTTGTAGCATGGATTCTCCGATTTAAACACAATTGTGTGAGACCAAAAGAAAAAAGATACGGAGAATTGGTTGCATCAGAATTCCAGGAAGCTGAAGAGAAGCTAATAAGCTTGATTCAAAACGAGTGTTTTTCATCTGAGAGTGATGATCGACTTAAAACTCTGCAAGCATTTAGAGATGAGAAAGGCATCCTCCGATTAAAGACCAAAATTACCAACAGGAAAGATAATGATACATTTTTGAAACCTGCTATACTACCTCCAAACCACGAAGTGATTAAAAGATTAATAGTCTACACACATCAGAAAAATTGTCATGCAGGGGTGCAGATACTTTTGAATATTTTAAGAGAAAAGTATTGGATTTTACATGGAAGAAGAACTGTGAAACGAGTCTTGACAAGTTGCATTACTTGTAAGAGGTTTAGCTCTAGAAATCTGGAAACGATTGCCCCTTCACTTCCAGAAGACCGAGTAAAAGATGCAGTGGTTCTTCAGATTACCGGGATCGATAGGCTGGTCCACTCTTTCTCAAAGAAAATAAGAAGAGCTGGGTGTTAATATTTACTTGCGCCGTATATCAAGCAGTACATTTTGAACTTGTCACTGCCACTACCACTGAAGCATTCTTAATGGCGTTTCGAAGATTTGTTTCGCGTAGAGGAAGATGCTCCACTGTCTATTGTGATAACTGTACAAATTTCGGAGGAGCAGCCAATGCTCTAAGGCTATTGGATTGGAAGGAGGCTGAAAGACAAGGAGATGTAAATGCTGTCGAATGGAAGTTCAACCCTCCAACTGCTGCATGGTGGGGTGGTTGGTGGGAGTGCCTCATAAGAATTTTGAAAAATCTGCTAAGAAGAGTACTAGGAAGAGCTAGCTTGAGTTATGAAGAAATGTTAAATGTCCTAGTGGATTGTGAAAGCGTCATAAATGCAAGACCGCTTACTTACGTTACTCAAAGTGAAGCTGTAAAACCAATATCACCGTCGATGTTCCTGCAAGACATTCAAGAATACAAATTACAAGATATTGATGCTGTGGATAGTAAATCCCTTACAAAAAGAATACAATACATACAAAACTTAATTAAAGATCTAAGAAGAGGTTTAGATCAGAATATTTAGGCACTCTTACGCAACGAGTACAGAAAAGACAGCCAAGAATTAAAGTTTCAATTGGGGACATTGTTTTGGTGGGAGCTGATAACAAAAAACGCATTGATTGGCCATTGGGACGCATTTCACAGCTGATTCTTGGGAGAGACGGAGAAGTTCGTCTTGTCAGAGTGCAGACGTCGACTAATGAGCAGCTTCGCCCTATACAACGGATATACCCATTGGAGATCGCAACCTCAGATGTTCCTCAATATTTGAAAAGCATAAAGTCAATGAATCATTCCGAGGAATCCGAACAGTTCAATGACACCGCCATCCTCGAACACACACCAAAATTTAGTAAGTCTGGAAGAAGACTGAAGGTTCCAGAGAGACTTAACTTGTAGATTGTATTTACAAGCTCAAAATAGTTTTGATTATGCTCCATAATGAAAAGGTGGGAGGATGTTAAAAACGATGTACTGAAAAGTTTATCAATTTTATTTTATTTTATTTACGCGCGTACTAATAAGCATGAAACGTGACGGCAGTCGAGCGAGTCTCGCGATCGGATGTTTATATGTATTTTTTACAAAAAAAAAGAACAATGTTTTAATTTTATGATTTGTTTTGAGGAATAAAGTTGTCAAGTTTTACACTTCGAGTCGATTATATTTTGTATTGAAATTTTTTTTGATTTTTTTTAACAACCAGCATTCTGATTGTAAACGTTAAAAACAGGAAAAGATAGATTAGTTGTGTCTTAGAACTCTTGTTTTTACTTTAGAAGGAAATTCAAATTCCCAGAGTTTCCTTAGAAGTTCACTTGAAGAATACGCAATTAGGAAGAAATTTAAAATAAAGCTTTGAAAATATCCCACAAGAACACTAAAGAATTGTAAATCTGCTTATGATTTTGGTCCAAGAACAGTAAGAACGGTTTTAACTTTTCCTGTTATTTCTCACAACAACCAAGAAATTCTATTTGTTTACTTTAAAATTTACATTTTTCTAGAATTAATTTCTAAGCCATTTAAGGAGGCAAGTGAAAACATTGACGTAAGCTTTTGGAGATCCATCGTCCGTATTTTTGGATTACAATGACATTTTTCCAAATAAATTAAAACATGATCTGTGATAATCAGATTTTTAAATATCTTAAATTCATTTCTCGATGGTCATATAAAATCTTAGGTGATAAGAGTGCAAAAGCTGATTTGTAAATCAGCGAGGAAATAGAGTTCGTATGTTTTAAAATGTAATTAAAGATGACTACGTATTTAGAAATAGTTTAAGCAAGATAGCAATTCTTTCGAAACTGTAATTATAAGGATCATCTTGTGTGGTTATCTAAAAAAGACATACATGAATTCAGAATGAATTATTCATTCTATTTAAAGGATTCCTGATCTGTTATCGATGATTTCCTACGATGGTCAATATCTTTTTAGATTTATACAACATCCTTCGACTAGACTCTGTTTTTCGAATACGATGTCAAATGAAACATTAGAGGAGTGGATCGAGACAGTGCTTTTTCACCCTGGTAGCTTTTTGAATACAATGTTAGCGCCATCAGTTATATAATATGGAAACTAAAATAATTGAATAGTAATATACTATTTTTGTATTGCTGTATTAGTCGAATGATTTTTGCTGAAGTTCTTAGCGCATTTTATTTACATTTTGGATAGTTTTTACTTTTGATTTCTTGTTACTTTTTGCTTTATTTTATTAATTGTTTCATTATCTTTCTTGTTATACCTAATGAAAAGTGTTGCAATATCTATTTTTATAGACAAGCGAGACAAATGTTTCGATGTAATTTTATTTTTTCAATTACATGAAAAACTAGTTGTCAATTATTTTTGAAAATGTTACTTTTTATTTTTTAAAATGTTCATTTTTTAAAAATTTTTAGTCTTTTAAAGTTATTTATGTTTCTTAGATTATTGCAAAGAAAAGTTAGTATGGATTTGAAAATCTATTCCCTCTTGTTGATTTTTAATAATTTTTCTAAAAAAAAACCTGAAAGAAAACCAAAATTTTTTTTGAGATCTCAGCCTTAAATCCATACTTAATTTTATAGAACATATGTTTGGGAGTATATACAAAAACTTTCACTGCTCTGTGATGAACAGAAAAAAAGTCTTAGGGATTAGAACTTTTATATCTTCAAAACTGAAATTCTGAGAAAAATGCATTTAAAATTTGTTAAGGCATATAAAACAAAAACTTACAATGCCCGTAATTTTTTAATATGTTATTTTCCTATGTATGTTCTAGATTAAAACACTATTTTAATTTTACAGGACTGAAAATAATTTTTTCAATTCGACATAAGATTTTGCAAAATATTGATAGCATTTGTTACCACAAGGTTACTCAGCTTAATCATTTAATTATTGGCATAAATATGCAATTAAAATATGATATCCTGGTGATTATATTTGATTTCAATATATTGTAATGTGTGTGTTGAAAAAAATAGCTCAAATGTTGTATTAATATAATATTAATACATGCCCATTATATTATATTGAGAAAGTTATTCTTAAAAGGTACTTTTAAAAAACTACTTGATAAGTTGACATATTACTTTATTCTTTTGAAAAAAGAATAGAATTTAAATCTAGTTGAATTAATTAACATGTTATATAAAAATTTAGGTTATTTTTCTAATATTTTATGCTTAAATTTTTATAACGCAAAGCAAAAGTGTAGATATTTTAATGAAAGTTACAAAATCCAATATATTTGACTTTTTCAGTCATATTTATTTTTTCTACTGCAAATTATAAAACATTTAGGTTATTTTTCTAATATTTTATGCTTAAATTTTTTTCACGCAAAGCAAAAGTATAGATATTTTAATGAAATTACAAAATCCAATATATTTGGCGTTTTAGTCATATTTATTTTTTATACAATAAATTATTTTTCATTTTCTAAATTAATTGCAGATTAAACTGAGGTTTGGAAGATAATCATGAGATATATACACAAAAATAAATAATATTTTGGACAACAGATGGCACTAGCATTGTATTCAAAAAAAAAAATTGAGGGTCAAAGAGCGCTGTCTCGATCCACTCCTAACATTAGTACTGTATTCAAAGAAGCTAGTCGGTATTGGTAGGAAAGTGACTGTTCTGTAACTCTGAAATATCTTTCCCTCTCCTCTGTTAGAGCAATCCTCTCTTTAACGACTCTCTTCATTTAACCAACGTGTGTATGTAATTGTACAATGTATTTCGAAGTCGAATGTGATTAAAGCATAATTTTTGTTCATTTTATGAAAAAACTGTTTATTGATTTGAATTATTGCATTTTCCTTCACGGTACTGTTCATAAAAAAATTTATTTTTAGCTCTCGATATGTTATATATATCATAATGAGTACGCAGCGTGGAAATAATACTCGTTCCAGACCTCAAAAATATAAAAACACTGTTGCGTTTAGAAACGACAAATATGGTGAAAATGAACATACAAAAATGTTAAATAGTATCAAACTTAAGTCACTTTGTCCAAAATGTGAAGCTGTAATTCAGTGGAAAATTAAGTTTAAAAAGTATAAACCTTTGACAGTTCCTTCAAAATGGTAAGAAAATTCGATTTATTTGTGCAATATTTTTGTGTAAACAATTGGTCACACATCCGTGGTTGACACGAATCGCCACTGCAACACAACCGAAATATTGTCCAATGCTGGCCCTGCCTTGGTGACCGGGCTTTTAGTGCATGTGAACCCCTTATTATTTTTTTGGTCCTTATTCAATAATGCATACTGAAAAGTTAGTTTTCAACTCGTAATTCAATACTTTGAAGAATTATTAGATACTTATCTGCAAGCCAAACGCCTATATCCATGTTTGGCTTAAGTGAATTGTAAATGAAAAGAACGTGGCTTAGCTGTTTTTAAATATAATCAATCTGTTTATAGTGGTTAGTTTGAATTTAATGTCATTTAGTTATGATGTTATTTATTGGTTATAAGAATCACAAAAACAAACATGGCCACATAGATGTAAACTGGCTTATGCTGATTTCTAATCTTTTAAATTATAGTATATATTCTTCTCGTGCATTAATTATTTTTTTAAAAAAGGAAATTAATCTATCACAACAAGCATAATATTTTTTTACGAGGGTTAAAACCATGTATTAGACAGTTTATCCCATAAATTTAAAATAATTTTGAATGAATTACAGTTTTATCTTACAGCAAAGAATAATTTAACAGAAACATATATATTCTAATCTGAAAGAAAATTATAAAAACCATGAAGCTAAAATTGCAAAGTGTAAAAAACACACCCCAAAATCTGGTTTATACTGGTTGCTGATATAAATAGGGATTTCTTCACAATATTGACAGTCTGTTAATAGCAATTAGTTTGAATGTAGTGTCATTTTCTTTTTTATACTTCTAGCTTAGATTTTTTTTTTTGCTACTATGATAAAAGCATGGAATTTACCAATGAAGGAAGAAAAGTAATTATCTTTTTTCAATAGCAGGAAATGTCATAGTAACAGCTTTTTGGGCCAAATGGTCATGCTATGCAGATGGAAATAAGCAAAATGCCACTGAAGTGTACTGTTTGTTAATCATCTAATGCTTTAATTTGTACCCCTCAGGGGGCTCACCTTCTTTAGGTGAGTACGGGTGTCACAATCCCGAGGTGCCCTACTGATCTTTTCCCACGGGGTTTACTGTCTTTGGTAAACACGGGCTTCACGAACCCGGGGTACCCTAGTGATCCTTCTCTATTTTCGACCCTCTTTCTTGTCATTCAATTCATTCTTTCTCTCTTCCCATCTAGACCACAGATATTAAAACAAATGTTTGGCGCAGTATAGCCGAAATCGGCTCTTGCGCCAATAAACCCTAAAATCACTCAATCACGCTTTAATTTGTAAGCTCTATTTACTGCTGGGCTAAACAAACTTCTATGTCATGATATTAACATCACATGTATTGTAACCTAGAAACAACGAGATTGATAATGTTCAGGTTGAGAAAAACTCAGAAAAGTAATCATGAGCTTAAGTTTCTTATAACTGATAAATATCCAAATATTTATGAATTTTCTGCAGTTTTGATTATTGATGTTTTATTGTTTAATCTTTATACTCTGATATCATTTTTAAAAAGTTTTAAAGCGAAGAGTGTTGTTAATATATATTTGAAATTTAAGAGGGGGAAAAAAGGTACTTGCATACTATTGCAACCATAATGAAGACATTGAATAAAGCTGCATGAATTCAAAAAATGGAATATGCTGATGGAAATATGGAGCGTGTAGTCGAAAAATACTATGTCAAATATAATAAATAATCAATAAAAGTTAATAACTATTTTTTATTATATATAATTATATTAATTTTATTATTTAAAAATTTGGCAAATTGCATATTAACATTTTAGAATTCGAACTTGCCATATCAATGAATGGTTAGGTTTAGAATGACAGCAGAGAAATATCGAACGAAACACTTGGGGTAGCCAAATCGGTGCCTACAACACGTCAAGGTGGCCAATTTGGTGAATTATCTTGAAAGTTGGCATGGTTGCAATAGTATGCAAGTATCAAAAAAATGTTAATTGTGAAGTTTTCATTATAATAAATGTTATGGAGTATGAAAGATCATAAGAGTTTGTATTTTAACTTGATGTTATGTTTAATATGTTGATTATTACCTTTACACTTTTGAAGAATTTGGGTGTAAAAAGTCATGATTTCCAAATGATAATGATGCAAATGTATGTTTACTCTAATATACTATAAATTTCATTACTGCTACTCAAATATGGCACCTATGAGAAAACTCAAAATTGGTGTTCTAAGCAATAAATGCAAACTATGTGCTATGCCATGGTTCTCAGTCAATATGCTAAATTATTTTATTTATTTATTTATTTTTTTGCAACTTTGCTTCTAAGATTTATTGTTACTGTATATATCATAGTTTTCTATAATATATTTAAATTTCTTTTTTTAGCATCAAATGTGAAGAAAAAACAGTCAGATCAGCTTATCACAATATCTGCACAAATTGTAGTGAAAATCTAAATGTATGTGCAAAATGTGGTGAAAATTTTTCAAAATGATATTGAAGCAATTTTTTTAATAAAATTAACTTACTTAAAATTTGGCAATTATATTTTTATTACTTAGCGATTAATTGAAATAACATATTTCTTGTATCAATGAAATGTAGAATCAGTAGATTAATTTTTTTTAAAAATATAAATTGTTGATTTAACTATAAGATTCAATCAATGGACTAAAAAACTAAAATCAATCTATTGTTTACTTTCATTGTTATTGTAAATATAATGGAACTGTACTATTTATTAAATCATTTGTATTTTTGTAATCATTGTACTTCAGTAATCAATACACTTTTATCAATTCATCTGTGCAATTAATCTTTCAGAAATTTTTAGTTTTACGTGTTCAAAAAAGGATAAATTCAAATATGTACACTGCTGGCCACACAAAATGCAACACTCTGAAAGAAACATGCAAACCATTTGAAATTTACATCATGCGTTGGCGAGGATGAAATATGCAAATCATTAGCATTATAGCGTAGATGCACATTGTGACCGACCATAGCACTATATAAGGGGAAAACAGATTGGCAATTTAAAGTACAGAAATTGTTTTATCATATATATATATATATTTTTTTTTTTTGCGTACGCTGTTTACTAATGCCTTGTAGAAGACATTGAGCATCTTTTGACTAAGTTTCTGAATTTGACCAAGGATAGTAGCCTATAGGGATTGCGAATTATTCTTCAGAGAAATTGGTCAACGTGTTGGACAAAACCAAGCAACTGTGATGCGGACTGACATCGCTGGATGCAGGAGGAAGCGACGGATCAATGAGGCCGATCGCATCCACCTTGTTACACCACAGCCCGTGATGACAGGCAGATTGTGCACATGGCAGTGATGGATTGCACAGCCACATCATTAATTATAGCACAACAGATTCAGTCAGTTACTCATCATTTGGTGTCTGCTCCTATCTTTCAATGCTGTTTGCAGGGGCAGAGTGGAATGTCTACAAAGCGTCCATTGCTTCGTTTACCTTTGACTGGAAATCACAGGCATTTGCACTGCCAATGATGCGATGAATAACGGACATGGAATAAAACAATATTGTGTTTACTAACAAATCCTGCTTGCGCCTGCAACATCTCAATAGTCGGATTCCAGTTCGGAGGCATTGTGGTGAGAGACTGTTGCATTATGCATTGCCGCACTGGTCCTGCCCCCGGTATCATTTTGAGTTTAATTGAATTTAAATATTGCACCCGTCGAGTACATATTGCCCGAACACTGAACAGCCAGCCCTACATCTCTGAGGTGTTGGAGCCTGTGATCTTGTCATCAGTCATTCCAACAGGATAACGTGTGACCACATGTGGCTTGCAATGTTCAAAAGTTAGATCTATCGCCAATCAAAAACATGTGGTCTATGCTTGCACAATGACTGGCCCAGGATACACCACCCCCTGCTACACCAGATCAACTTTGGCTTTAGTGGAAGCCACATGTGTACCCCAAGGATACATCCAAAGTCTCTTTGATTCTATGCTGATTATTATATTTATTATTATAATCACCAACAATGGCTGCTACAGTAACTACTGTTTTTGTTATCAATTTTAATCATTTGATCTTTGTACAACATGTTATCTGCCAAGTAAATTTCACTGTGATATCCGATTCTTGGTGTTGCATTTTGTATAGCCAGCAGTGTATATTGATTATTTCTAATTAACATTTATGTGACAATTACATATGAAATCTTTTTAAAATGAAATTATTTACTTCTCAAGTTCAACTTTACCAAAGTATATAATTGACTTAAATAATAGAAAAACTTAAAACTCTTAATTTTTAAAAGTTTATCAGATACCAAGAATTTTTATTTGGAAAATGCCTTTTATATTCTATACATAAGTAGCCTTCCAGTTTCATTTTTACTTCTTGATCACATAACTCAATTGTATATAGCACAAAATTAACTTTGTTCTCTTTGCAAAGTTTGTTTTGTTAAAGAAAAAGCAATCAGGAAAATAAATAGCATTTATCTTATGAAAAATAAATAACAATAGCTAATGTTTAACTTGACTATCAGTTTTTTTTCGAAAAATTGATAAATATTTTTTAATTGTAGAGAAATGAATATATTAACATTTTATCTGTAAGAATTAAACAGTTTTTTTTTCTATTGTGTCATGTTAAATTTTATCCTTTTTATAAGCAATATTTCCCACCTTATGTATAATAGCATGATGCTTAAAAATAAAATTTGAATCCATGTCATACTAAAGCGACAGAAGGGCCACTCATATTATACTTTGAACCACTATCTAGCAACAAGGATTACTCCTGAATCAGTACTTTGACAACATTGAAGCTCAGCATCTCTAAAATTCTATTACTCACATTTATTGATAGTTTTTTGATTATTCAATTCATTACGGCTGTCTTTGCTAAATGTATGAGAGCCTGAGCATATTTTCAAACAAAAATGTCTCAATTTTAATGAAAAATTACAGTGTTATAATTCATACATCTGTTTATAATGTAGCATTTTTAAAATATCAAAATATTCCATAGATAATTATTTTTTTCTTTTAACATGTATAAGGATAGCTCATTCAGCATTACAATATAGGAGAAAAATTTTGAAACACATTTTATACCAGAAAAAATCCATGAACTCAGTTAAAAAAAAGTAATATGATGTACCTGTTATAGGATAGTGAGACCAGAATATAGTATTAAAGTTCAAGTACTTTTATATCTGAGAAAACAAACAAAATTCTGGTCTTTAACATTAAACGAAGACTGCCTCAATTAAGCTTTTGTTAAAGTGTAACTAATAAGCATATGTGTATTATTTTCATATACTTAACTTTTTTTCCAATGTAATTTTTTTTTTGTATTTAAAGACCACTTTTTGATTTTCATTACAATATTCTTAACTAAAAAAAGACGAAGTTAACATTCAAAAAGGTTATTACATTACTATAACTTTTTTCAAGAAATTTAATCTACATTTTCAAAGAAAAAACCTTAATATATATTCCTTTATGAATTGTACAATAATATTTTTTGTTATAAGAACATGGAAAAATTTTATTTACATTGACATCAAAATAAAAGATGATAAAGGTGTACATGTTATTTTAAATCTTACCACATTTTTTTTTTTTATTTACACTAATAGATTTGTAATAATCCATGGTTACTAGACAAAAATGTATAACCATTATCAAACAATTTCATATAGACCAGAATTTGTGAGGAAGGCAGTAATTTATATATTTTATTCTCTATTTAATTAATTGTTTTAAAACAATCTCTTTGACAGATTTATTTCTTATTTTTTTCAAATTATTAAAATACAAATCATTACCTCAAAGATGGTAACTGGCCCAGTTTTACATTTCAAAATTACTAACTTAGATATTGATGATATTCTAAATGTTGCAATTAAGAAATGACAAATATTATTTGACTTAAAAAATATATTTTTTTATTTATCCTTATACAGAAAATAACCTCCCCAGGAGACATTTGTATAAAAATATATTATATATACATTTGTAGTTTTTTCCACCTCAGACTGTCATCTCTTCTTTCCACTAGAAAATCTGTTTAAAAATCCTAAAATAGAAGTATAAAAAGTCTATATTGATGAATTATAGGAGTAAAAATGAATATCAAGGTGAAATATTTTACTGAATTGAAAAAATCAGTTAATGCTATTTATATTAAATTAAGTATCAAATTGTATATATTAATGAAATATATTCAAACTGATTTATTAAAAATATAATACTATCAGTCAAAAGTAATATTTATTTTTCCTAATCCTACATTCATTCGCATATATAACATTCTTAATTTTTTTTTTACTTAATAATGGCATTTGCAAGGTATATATGGCCCATTAAAAGAAAATATTACTAAATTTCAAAATGCGTTCTTTTTATGGTTTTTAAAAAGTAAATTAAATACAATTGAAATATTTAAGAACATTACCTTTTTTAGCATTTTTTTCTTTATCCACTGTTAATGAAGTAACAATAGGAAATAAAGTAACTAGTTTATCTGAATTTACTTCACTGTGTTTCTTTGTATCTGACAAATTAGGATCTAGAATTATAAAAATTTTGTATAAGTAATGCAATTTTAAATTTTGCTTTTGCACAACAAATATTTTTATATTATATATTATTTGTAAAATTACATAATACATTGGCTTCCAAAAGTTAAGCATGCAAATGTATGTCGGTCAATCATGATTGACATGTGAATTAGGCGATCATTAAAAATGCCACTGTTGAGAATTGTTTTAGGAAGTATATTTAAGTGCTCATAAGTTTTGTCAGATTATTTCTAATATTAGTACAGTCGAACCTCTATTTTATAAATTTCTCTATTTTGTGAATTTTTTCCTGGAATCAAGAACACTTTACTATTTTCTGCGTAAAATAACTTCCAAATAGCGAAGGGTATTTTCTACTTCACAAACCTTTTCTCTTGTAATTCGATCTTTTTCTCTTTATTTTAAAAATATTTCAGGACATTTTTCAAATTATTCTCTCTTTTAGCACATTTTGTGATGATCAATGACCTTGAACTGGTATTACCAGATACTTAACTCACCTAGAACAATGAAATGGCCATAATTTGTCCAAACAAAAAACACAAATAGAACCAACAGATTTTATCAACAATTACATCTAAGGACATATGAGGTAGTGCATGCTTAAAACTACTGGTTATAAAATAATGTATGTTTAAAACTACTCATAACCTTAAAATTAGAAAATGTTGTTAAAAAATTCATTAGTTTTAATATAAAATTATTTTTTAAAGTTGAAAATGCAGTGTATTCCTGGACAATGTCTTTTTTCTCTTGTTTTCCCTCAGAGATTTTTTTTTCATGAATAAGATATATAAAATGAAGATATTAATTTTCAAAAAAAGTGTGATATAAAGATAATAATAGTCTTTATGAAATTAAAATTTGTTTTATGTGGTGGTTTTTAAAGTATATTAAAAGATGAATATCTATTTAAGGAATTTTCATTATAATGAGCCCCCCCCCCCCCCCGGATTTAGCGATTTCGTTAAATAGAGGTCTGACTGTATTTCTGAGGATGAAAAAGAATGAATGGTAAATTTTTGAGCACTAGTGTGCTGAGCCAACACACCAGCATTTTTGATTAATTGTCCTTGTTTTGATATTTCCTTTGGTCTGAAAAAAAAATTCTTTTCTTCTGTTTCAATACCTATGATACCAATTCATGAATACCTTACCTTCTCTTTTATCTTGTTTCCGATATGTTAATCCTTTTGATATTTTTGATCATTCGATTGCAAAAAAAGTTCTGTATTTAATAAGCTTTTCTCACAAAGTCAAGACTGCATATGACAGTATCTACAAAAATCTAATAAAGCACCATACCACGTATAAGCACAAAAAGAAAAGCGAGTGCGAGTTATATTAGCGTTGCACTATAAAGCAACATGAAGGCTATTAGTGACAGACATAATTTTAAACCTTGATCAAGGGATAAGGACAATATCTGAGCTGGCACTCTACTCTCTAAAACTACCACACCATGCCAACAGGGGGACTTTGCTGACAGATTGAATGTGCATTGGCCTTCTCTACACAGCAGATCTTTAGTGGCACCAGGACTTGAACATGCAACGTGACAACCATGAGTTCGTAACCGTAATTACTAGGCTACTGCAGCCGCCACAGAAATTGAAAGATTTTCTAAATTAGGGAGGTAAAACATTTAAACCCCCTACATGTAATGACTGCAACAGTAAAAAAAGGGTTCATAGGTTGGATACAGAGTGTGTATGTATAAGTTTTTTGCAATCTAACACACACGCAGAAAGTATCCTATTAAAAACTATCCATTCCAAAAGTTTTAAATTAGAGTGAACATAATTAACAAATTTCTTGCATGAATTTACAGCAGCACCAAATGGGCAGAGAAGCAGCAGAAAAAAGAAAGTACACGCTTACACAAATAGTTACCTCATCACTTTTTATACATCAGTTGAATCAAGATTTTACATACTATGCAGAAATGTCACATATTAAATTTTTTTACCATTCTGAAATTCCAAATGTAATATTGATTTGAATAATTTTAGGCTTTCATTCTATTGTTAGTGTTACTAATAAAAATTTATATAATTTCAGGAAATGTGTAAATGTACCATAAATTAATTTTTATTATTATTGAAACACTGGTATATACAGGGTGTCCAGCCTTAATGTGACCCAATAGCTAATTCCAGAACCGTTAGGTTTAGATATGCACAACCAATTTGAAAAATGTTTTAAAAAAGGTAAAGAATGTTTCTACGTGCTTTTCGAACCAAAAACCCCATTTACAAAAATTAAATTTTTATACGGTCCCCAGGTCCTATCACTCATATTTAGGAAAAGATGCAGTACACAAAAACAAAATAAACACAAAAAGTTTCATTTTATTACGATAAAAACTGACCGAGTTATGCCTACATGAATTTGAAGCATCCGAGTTGCCCAGAAAAGGGGGTCGTATATAAATTGAGTTTAGAGAACAGTAATTCACTATCTACAGAAAGAGCAAGAGAAAAACATCATAGTTTCTTAAAACATTTTAGTAAACATCATAGATTGACAATTTGTATTGCTGTGTGGCAAACAATAAAAATTAAATCAAAGAAATACAACTTGTACCGAAAAGATTAAAACAGCTTTTTTTAACAAATAGCAGCAAAGTAATACAGGATTTGCCGTTCAAATTATAGCATAATGTGAAATGATGCACCAGCCATGAATCAGCGGCTTTATTATATCAGAACGACCAAATTAACCTAAATAATTTTGAAGGCACGAGGTGTGGTGCGAGACAAGGGAATATGTCTATGACAACTCCCTCGGGCAATTGGACAATAAGATGGATGTCTTCGAGTGGGATATTTAATGGCATAAAGTCTTGCCGCCTCTCTCTTATTTCGATTACACTGTCCATAAAACAGTACCATTTCGCAGTATTCTTCATTTGTATACATTTCGTTCTCCTGTACTAGAATTCGTAATATTAGAATACGACTGTATGCAATTGCAAGCGACTGCACAACAGATTTTTAACGTTTGTAATGATCAGCAAAAATGCAGAATCAAACTGAAGCCGCAGCATATAAGGCTATTTTTTTGGAACTGCTTTTGAAATGTTTTTTTCGTCCAAGATATTTTATTTTTTCTATATTTTACACGTACACAGAATAAATTTTATTTTTTAAGTACTCAATTATTGTATTATTAACGTATGCTTTTAAATTTAAAAACGAATAACATAAGAGTGATGTGCAAGCTCAAAAGTTTCCGGGCAGAGTTCCAACTAATTTCACTTTGGAGACGGCCCCTTATTAGCATCTTAAAAATTGATAAGAAAATGGATAAAATGTAGGATTTTTAAAGTTCCATAACTCAGCCAGTTTTTATCGTAATAAAATGAAACTTTGTGTTTTTGTGTACTGCATCTTTTCCTAATTATAAGTGATTGGACCTGAAGACCATATAAAAAATTAAATTTTGTAATTTTTTTGTAAATGGGTTTTTTTGGTTCGAAAGACACGTAAAAACATTCTTTGCCTTTTTTAAAAACATTTTTCAAATTGGAAGTGCATATCTAAACTGAACAGTTTGGAAATTAGCTATTGGGTCACATTAAGGCTGGACACCCTGTATATACATATATATATAAGGGATAATTGTCATTCTGAATCAGAAGTTCCCAAACTTTTTTGCCTCATAGACCCCTTGCCAGGTTTTTCAGTTTTGGATAGACCCCTACTTACTTAATATTGAATTTTTGGAAATTCGTCAACTTAAATGCAATATTGACAGCAAGTTTAGAGTTACTAACTTTAAAAGACTTAAATTTCTACCTGTAGTGAAGTACAGTGCTTAAAACTTAAGAAAAAACATTTTAATTAAATCAAAATTTAATGAATGTATAAAATAATTGTTACATAAATTAACTGAGCAACAAACAAATGTTTTTAGAGGGAGGGATGAATCTGGGGATTCAATAACAAATTTTCAACATTTTGTGTCAAGTTTACCTCTAAATATCTTCTTGATTAACAATTAGTCCAGCCTTTTCTTTTTTATTTTGGAGTTTGGCAAATGTGCTGATACTCCTCAATTGGAAAAACTATTTCAAACTTTCTCAAGATATTCCATAATTTGGTATAAATAACAGGTACATATCTTTTTAAAGCCGAAATTGCTGACATCCATTTCCGAACTTCACTTTAACATCTCTTCGTTAGTGCCTAATTCTTGTAATTTGACATTTTTTCAATGTGACCAAATGAATTTATTGCTTTCATAATGAAAGCATTATCAAACCTAATTTCAGAATCTAAAAAATGTAAATTTAAATGTTGAACGTAGGTTAAACCGTCTTTTTTTTCTGTGACAATTAAAAAAACTTGGGAAAATTCGTGACGGCCAATATTATACTCCTTTAGCTTAATTCTTGCACAAGAAATGCTGAAACGAAGTCTTTGTTTTATTAAAATTAATGCCATCGCCTTGCAACTGTAAACTAACCTCATTCAATTTAGTAAATAAATCTGTTAAATAGATAAGTCTGGCTTCCATTTGATTGAATTTCAAGATCTGGTTGAAGGAAAAGCACAATCGTAGACCCCCATTTACACCCCATGGACCACCAAATTATTTTTTTGCTAACATGGACCCCTTGGAGGTTGTCATAGACCCCTAGGGGTCTATATAGACCACTTAGGGAATCACTGTTCTAAATCAAGAAAAGAAAATTCCTATTTAGAATGGATATCTTTTTGTATTTTATAAATATGACCTTCCAATTAAAAGAAATTCATAACAATACCAATTTTTGACAATTACAGTTATGCGAGTGAGAACAGGACATTGGTTTGAATGATTAAATATATGGTTGCTGCTATTATTATTAATACTGGCATACCCAGTTTTGTTCAAGAAAAAGCAAAATACATGTATTTAGGTACATTTCAGCAAGATTTTCTCCTCCATCTATTTATCAGCATTGTAGTTATAGATGGAACATATGAATCCATTTTAAGGACTATGCTGGAGCTTATAAAAAATGGCATCAAAAAATATTCTGAAAGCAAAAATATGAATATTTTTCTTAAATTAAAAATTACTAGACTATTTCTTACATTTTTAAACTTTAATATTGATTTATATGAGCAATTCAAAAGTATTACTTCTAAATAATTCATTTTGCGGATGTCTCATCACATTTTCAGTACTCGTAGAAATAGCACTTATATTAAAAACTTTTAAACTATAATTAAAAAAAATCTTTCTAATTTTATTTCTAAAACAATTAAATATAGTTATATAATAAGATATAAAAGAGAACTATGATCACAAAATTAGGATAACTTGAAGTAATTTGTTGTTGTAAATATTTTAAATTATTTAACAATTACAAAAACTACAATTTTAAGTACAATAGACAAAAAAAAGCAATATTGTCCCTATTTAATCAAAAGATAATAATTTTTAAAAAACTTATTTGAGATTAAAGCTTTTAGTGTATGAAAATATTTTTGATTCTACTACATTTCAATGGGCAACAGTATTAGCACTGTGAATGTATAAAAAAACCAAAGGTAATAAGAATTTTTAAAATGTCTTAAATTTCTCTATGGGTATAGCTACAAGTTTTCATATCAATAAGGAAAAAAGTTATAATATATAGGTAAAATTTCCATTAATTCAAAAGAAAAATTATTATGAACTTAAAAAAATAAAGGTACACGAGTAATTTATAGGGTAAATTTGCATGATTCTTTATTTTTGGTTAAATCATTAAATAAGATTTTTTCTTCCAAAGGTATAAGAAAATTAAATGATTTACAACTAATAAATTGTTGTTTCAACAGCAAATAGTGGGTAAATCATAGAATTCCTATCCTAAAACAAATACATCTTCGTAATAGCTATTAAAATTACTTAAACTGTGATCACAGATTTTTAAGGGAGAAAATATGGAGGGAAAAAAACTATGGACAAATATTTTAGTTTGCTTGTTGAAAAAATGAAAGTGAATGAAATCTACTTATTATAAAGAGAAAAATCCACATTTGAACACATGAATGGAGAATCCATTCAGACCACTTGTGGACATGGAAACAAATAACATGTTCTGTGATTGGTTGAGCAGTCAAAACAAAATTGGGTCTTATATTTGTTTCAAACGTTATAAAATTAAAAATTTCATATTAATCTTTAATTGTTAGAAAATCGACATTTTTATAAACGAAAAATAATTCATTTTAAATAACACAAAGAAAATTTTAATTAATCAAAAATACTAATATAATAGTAAATTATAAACATACTTAAAGTAAGTATTGAAAAACAATTAAATAGGTACATTTATTAAAGAATTTTGTTTGTAATATTTTATGCTTAATAGATTTACATTTTTTGAAAATTTGTCCGTATATCCAAATATTGGCAAAAAAATTTAATTTTCAACCAACATTTTTATCAGTAAAACTTACTATTCAAGGAAGAATGTCCATCATTTAAAGTTTATGGCTTAAATTTCCTGAAAACTTCATAACCTGTAAAAAATGTATAAAATTAATCAATTTGTATTTATATTATTTGGATCATAAACAGAATTAACCATAATATAGTTACACATACTATCAGTAGTAAAAAAGCAAAAATTATACATTAAAATTCATTTTGTTTATTTAATAAATAAACTGTATCTTGCACCAAGAAAATTATAACTAATTTATCATATTGTGATAGAAGGGGGAACAAAAAAACAATTTTATATGAATAATTCTGAATAAACATTTTTTTAAGATATTTAGCTATAGAATTGAAAATTATATTGAAAATAAATTCACAACTTATCATTAGAACTAAAGTTTATCAGTGTTGATTTAAAAGAGAAAAATTACATACCTTCCTCGATGTACTTGTGTAAGGTCTAGAAGTTGGCCTAATTGCTGATACATTTCCTTCTTGCTTATCAAATTTTAATGGAGATCCAAAAAAAGTAAACAAATTTTGGGTCTAAAAAGAAAAATGCAACCAATATACACTTATGCATTTCATTCACATTGGAGATATTATCATAAATTTTCAAATATTATAAAATCTAAAAAAATCATTTTAGTGATATATAGATACAGTCGGACCTCCATTTTACAAACCTCTACTTTATAAACTTTTCCTGGAATGAAGAACATTTTACAATTATTTTCGTAAAATAACCTCCAAATAGCAAAGTGCATTTTCTATTTAATGAACTTTTTCTCATGTGATTCAATTTTTTTTCTTGCTATATTTAAAATATTTCTGGACTTTCATATGATGAAATGATAAAATCATTTGAAACAATTTAATGTGGATTACAGTGTGAAAAAAATACAACTGAAGGGGATTTTGGTGCATTGTAAAGATGTGAAATGTACTATGAGAGAAAAAAATTTTCAAATAGAAAACTCAAACAAAACTAACCACTTAACTGCCAAGGAAAAGTTATGAAATTCACCCTCCATTGCCTTTGATTTTCCCATAGGTACGCATTGTTAGGTGGTTTATTGGAGAGAAAAAAGAAGCGTGTTTTTCAACCTAAAAATTGTTTGCTTTCATTTGAAAAAGAAAAGGATAAAATAATATGAAAATGCAAAATTTAGTTTTTAATATCTACAGTTACAATATAATAAAAAAAATTATAACTCAACTGTTGTGTGATATATCCAGAAACATGGATGAACAAATAAACCAGGATCACATTCAGTGCATTGATGGTGAGATTCATGGCAAATATTTTTTCTTACACAAACTCACTGTCAGACATTTTTGTACAAAAAATTAAAATTCTCCAATAACATACGGTAAGCCAAAATGAGAGCAAAAAGTGAAAAATAGCATAACGAAAAACTGCTTAGCTACGAATTTTATCATTTTTGGAATATACCCTTCCCCACTTCTTCTCTGAAATAAGTAAATTCTTTAGAATCACTGTCAATGTGATTTTACTGTATTCCAAAGTTGTGGGACTAGTTTTAAACAGAGCAGCACAATACAAAAAGTCCTCCTTTGGAAGGAAGAGTATACGCGTCCAGGGCACTAAAGGCACCAGCTCAGCAGGACATGTATACATGCCCGTGGCACTTAAGGGGTGAACAGACTTTACCAGTAAATTAAATTTAAGCATAAGATAATGTTATGCTTAAAATTTATTAATTTTAATATAAACTTGTTTTAAGTTGAAAATACAGTGTATTCCTACAGTGTTTTTTTTTTTCCCCCTTCTTGCTTTCTTTGCAGATTTCTTTTTTAATGGGTAAGATATATAAAATAAGTGTATATTAATTTATAAAAAAAAAGGTGTTAATAATTACTTTTAAAAAATTACATAGTGTTTATGAATTTAAAATTTGTTTCGTGTGGTTTATAAATGATATTGAAAGATGAATCTCTATTTAACAAATTTTCCACATAACGAAAAATTTTCAGAATTTAGCGACTTTGTTAAATGTAGGTCCAACTGTATATCTTACAATTTATCATTTTTTTAAAAGAATATTACTACAAAAGACTGATTAAAAATAAAAAAATTATATTTATTTGAAAATTTTACAAAAGAACCAACTGCTATTTTAGTGATAAACTCTATATTCTTAATCCATGATCCTTTGATATGTTGATGTAACATTATGTCAATTAAGGTTTTTGATGCATCTGTTACTAATGATGATGTTATCAGATGCTGAATGTTGCACATAGGCTCCATCAATATTGCAACATCAGCTAACATATATTTACATACATCAAATGCTTTGTTCATTTCATCAATCTAACTTATTACAGTTTTACCTGAACTTTGTTCTTTAATATGTTGTGTAAGCAAATTTGAGCACCACAGCATTTAAAAAAAGCTTGAGATAAAAAAGAGCATAACAAGGAATCTGAGCAGTTCTATAATAGTATTTGAAAGAAGACATTTAGTAAAAACTTTCAAATCTTCTGGTAAGAAAGAAATGCCCTTATTTAAAAAAAAAAAATCATAAATATAAGGCAGTATTTTGACTGAATATCCATTTATTAAGTTTATTTTAAGATAATCATTTAATTGCTTAACAATTTTGTCGAGATCCCATTTATGTTTCTCCTCATCTCAGATGCAATCAAAATATCATCTGGATTATTTCCTTGAAAAGTGAAATGAAACGCACTATTTCAGATTCAAGAGTTTAGTTTCAACAGTAATTTTCAAAATTTAAGAAGGAAAACAATCTTAATGGTGATAATATAGATTCTAGGTAAAGATTGATTAAAAGCAAATGATGTATTTTTGAATCTACAATAAAACTAGTCTAAAAAACAACTACATTAAAGAATTTTGCACTCAACCACCTGTGAAGAAATTCTTAAATGAAGACTACCAATGAAGCAGTCTCCTCAATATTAAGTAGACCAACTCTCCAGTTCTAATAGTAAAAACATGACTTTATTTTACTGTAAAACATCCTTTGAATCAGGCTTAACAAAATTCTATAACCAGAATACAACAAAATACTTCTGAGATGCTAAGGCAAATGTACAATTAATAGCAACTGATCAAACAATCAATTTCAATCTGTGACAGTTACTATTCACCAAGGATGTCAAACTCAAAGGGTCAAACAAACAAGGTTTAACTTTATGTGGGCCACAAAAAAAATTAATATTTATAGAAACATAGGTTTATTTCAAATAATACATTATAAAAAATATATATAAGAGTACAAGAAAAATTTGATGTTTATGTCCTGACACTTGACATCTCTACTCTGCTACTATATTTTCTATTATTTGGGAGAATTTTTTAAAAATTTTATTACATATTATTGTATGCCAATATAATGGCCAGGCTACAAGAAAGTTCGTTGTGGGCCACGAGTTTGACACCCCAGTTGTATACAGTTTGCTTAATATTGTTGCTAAAATAGAAGAAATTCCTTGTTCACCATGTATATTTGACAAATGGAGTTTTGCCTCTTTAAACAAATTTAATCATTCATTCCCAGTAAACTAGGTTATTTATGTGTGTAGTTTTGATTTACTCCAGAGATTAAGGAGTTACTTTCTTATCTGGAAAATATATGCTTAAATAGGTAAAATTAGATCTTATTTTAATGTTACATATGTAATTACAACAAAAAAACTTTTAAACAATTGCATACCAATTTGGCATTTGAAAGTACAGGACTTTTCCCTTCAATTGGTGGAAGGAAGCATTCAGATTTATTAGAAAGGTTTGTGATTTCACATCTAGTAGATGAAAATTCCTTCATTTCTGGTTCTAGACTGATTCCTCTTAAAATATTGGAAGATTCTGGAATATCTTCCTGTAATAAAAAGTAGTGTATATAAATTAAGAATAATAAACTACTATTTACAGTTAATTTAATTATTAAGATAATGGAAACATCCTTTTTTGTTTATATGATGCTTATTCAAGAAAAATCTTAATGTGTGTTTCAGAATCAAGAAGTGGACTATTCTTATAAAAAGTATATCTAAAACTACTTTAAAAATAAAGAGAACAGAATAGATAAAACTTTATAAGCAGCATAAAATAATGCTAAATATTTATTTTAAAAAATAAAGAAAACATTTTAAGTCACTTTCATTATTATGTAAACAAAACATAAGAAGTAAAATATAGATAGCTATAAACTTTCACGCAATATGCTATTTGCTTGCTTAAGCATTTAAAAAAATTATACTTCATCCATATGTATTACACTTTCATTGTTTAAGCTTTGATGATTCAAAATTTGAAAAAAAAAGGCACGCATCTTACTAAATTTTTAACAATTATGAAAACAGTTTGATCCTTTCAAATAAACTTGATGTCATGTAGGAATAATAAAGAAAAACACAATACCTCACACATTTTTTACTTAGAAAAAAAAAAGAGTAAAATAACACATTTGTAAAGGAACAAAAAATATATTTTAATATAATAAGTATTATTATTTGGAAGGCAGTGTGTTAAATATACCAAAATGGATCCAATCCAGTTTAAATAATTTTTTTGTACTAAAATTAACTTTTATAAGTATAAATCCTTGGAATTCTATAGTACAAAAAAAAAGGCCAGCAGGGTTGCGTAGTTGGCCTTGTACGCCTAAGTAAAGTTGCGGGTTCAACCCTGGCTCAAGTAGGTGGATTTTCATGATGCAAAAAATCGACAGCATCCCTTATCGTATGATTATGCAGCTTTTTAAAAGTTCCCTTGAGTGCCTGTTTGGCTTGGGTGCTCTAAACAAAATTAAATTTCTAGAACAAGCTCACAATGTGAGAGCTCAGATGCGTCCCTCTGGGGAGGAAACTGGGCATCAAAATTACTTGCAGCAATTGATATCTCCTATATGGTGCCGCACTAAAAAGCGATACCAGCTCCCGGAGAAAGTTCTAGGTCTGCAATAGTAAAAATGCCAATCCTCCATCCCATTGGAGAGAAAAAAAAGTAAAAAGTAATCTTAGATATATGAAAGAAATTTTAAAACACCATAACACCTCGACTTATACAAACATGGAATTACACAATATTTTCAAATATAATCTAATTTTTTTTTAGTGCTACACAACTCAATTACTTACTCCATACTTCCCTTTAGTTAATGTACATTTTTGGACGTATCGTGCGGAATCAACACTTAGCCATAATAATTTATTTTGTATTATTTATTTCTTATGTACGGAGTGTTTGTTTATTACATGTTATAATTGTCATATCATTTTGTTATATGTGTTATATCTACTAAGATTTGAGAGGCGACTATATCATTTAAATGATGTAGAACTGATTCTTCTGTACCAAACAAGAAAAGAAAAACTTTATCTTTTGAATGTAAATGAAACATTATTAAAGACTTGGATACAAAAATAAAAATATGTGAATTAAAAAAGTTCTATCTAAAGGAAACAACAGTCAGAACAGTTATAAAATGTAAAGAAAGAATTCTTGATGTTGTGAAAAATGCTCAGTCTTTAAATTCAACCATCATTCATAAATGTCATATTATCACTGAAATGGAAACTATGTTAAAATTATAGTGTGGTAGTCAAATAGGTGTGAAAAATGTGACAATAAAATAAGTGAGTTCTGATGATCAGAATACTGTGTGCTATCAAGCTAAGGTAATTTTTGAGAGATTGAAAGAGACGGCTAAAAAAGATTTAAAGCTAGTAACGGTTGGTTCAGCCAATTTAAAAATCCCTGTAATTGACATAGCATAGCAGAAAGTGGAGATGCGACAAGTGCTGAGATGTATCTTAGGCTATATCTTTGTATCTAGAGAAATTAAAAGTTATGATAGATGAAGGTGCTATACCAACCAAGCCATATTCAATGTAGATGAGACTGGCTGTTCTGGAAAGAGATACTTAAAAGAACTTTTATCACATATGAAGATAAAACCTTTCCTGGTACTAAGACTGCCAAAGATTGATTGAAAGTGATGGTTGGTGCAAATTCAACTGGAGAATGTAAGTTAAAACTTATCTAAGATTATTGCTCAGAAAATCCAAGAGCATTGAAAATTAAATAAAAAGCTGGCTTGTCTGTCATTTAGAAATCAAATCGCAAATAAAGGGGAGGAAAACAAAACAATGGCGGAAAGCGACGATGACGTGTTTTTTGCTGCTCTCGAAAATCAGTGTAAATTCATTGAATCAGCTCTCCAATCGAAGTGTAACATGAACCAACAGATTAGAGAAGAAGCCAGGCAGGCGCTAGGTGAGTTAAAATCTTCAGCTTATCGGAATTTTGTAATGATTAAGAGTGAAAAATTTGTGGAAGCATGCAAGGAAAGCTTGAAAGACGCCATGTTGGATTTGCCAAAGAAAACGTATAGCAGTGTCGTGGCACAATCTCTTGGCGAAAAACTTAATGAACCGCCACGGAAGGCATCGTGTTGCTCCGTTTTAATAGCGGCCGAGAACTGCAATTCTGGTGACGTCAGAAAACTGTTCAAAGCTCAAGTTAATCCTAGGAAGGAGAAGACCGGGATTCAACACTTAAAAGAAATCAGTGATAATAGAATTTTAGTTAATTGTGCTTCTGAAGAAGATAGAGAAAAACTGATGACTACGATTGAAGCCAATCCTAAGTTTCTGAAGCCAACTGTACCTAAACGCAAAAACCCTACGATGATGATTAGAAATGTGCCAAATGACGTTGCCGATTCGGAATTACTGGACATTATTCAGGAACAGAATCCAGAAATCCTTGTTTCAAATGAGTGTTGGAAGGAGTCAAGAGTTCGTTTTGTTTTGAAGAAATTTCAACATGCGAGAACTGTGGTGATTGAATTTCATCCCAAGATTCGGAAAAGTGTTACTGAGGTGGGGTCACTAAAAATAATGTGGAACATGTGCCATGCTGAAGACTTCTTAGTGATAAACAGGTGTTTCTCATGTCTCGGTTATAATCATAGAGCAAATGAGTGCACAAATATGTTATCTTGTTATTTTTGCGCCGGAGAACATAAGAGTGATAACTGCTCAAACCGAGAAAATCAGGTATGTGTTAATTGTATTAGATATAACAAAAAGTTAAAAAGCGAAGCCAAAAAAGTGGATGTCAAGCATAAGCCTTTTTCGCATAGCTGCTCTTGTCATAACTACACGAGAAACCAAGTTGCTGCTCGAACTGACTATGACTAGACTCATTAAAGATCATCTTAATTTTGTTCAAATTAACTTACATAAGTCAAAAAAGGCTACACAGCAGCTTATTTTAAATCTTGAAAATGATGATGTTGATGTTGCTCTTATTCAAGAGCTGCACTGTTTGAAAGGAAAGCTTCCTGGATTTCTAAACACTTACAAAATTTTTTATGATACAAAATCAGAGGTTATAAAGGCGGCTATTATTGTTAGAAACATGGCGATTACAGTTTTTTCCGATCCTAGGAATCTTGATTATAATTCTGCAATGATTGACATCTCTTTTAGAGGATACGATTTTACTGTATTTTCATATTATTTTGAACCTTCAGTTAATATTGATTTGGATCTAAGAAAAATTGAGCATATGTTTTCAAATAGAGTGTTAAAAAGACTTATTTGGTGGATGCAAATAGTAAGTCTGAAGTTTGGTTTAGTCCTGTGACTGACTCTAGAGGCATTAAGTTATGTGAATTCTTCAGTACATGGCAATTGATTACGGTAAATGAGGATTATGGGCCTACGTTAAGTGCTGGTCAGGGTACTAGCTATAGATATTACAGCTGTTGGAACTGATGTGCTTAGATTACTTGATAGGTGGTTTATACCAGACTATGATTCCCTCTCTGATCATAGAATGATTTCTTTTGGGCTGAAAATTCCCAGTTCAGCTAGGGCTTGTGACTGTTCTGCAGAAACAAATCTTTTCAATACTAAAAGAGCAAATTGGAACATGTTTTATTCTCACTGTTATAAAGCCGAGAATGCCGTATTAGATTCTTTGAATAACTGTATACTACCTGATAGTCTCGAATTATGTGTTCAAGATGTGCAAGATCTAATTATATTGGCTGCAGAAAAATCTATCCCTTTGAAAAAGAGAGGATGTCATAAAGTACCCTGGTGGTCCGTTGAATTATTTTGCATGCGTAAACAATTGAATGCAGCAAGAAGACGATATCAAAGAACAAAGAATTCCGTTCTAAGGGAAGTTTATAGAAAAAATTACGTTAAAATTAGGGTAAAATATAAATTCAAACTTGATGAAAGCAAGGCGAACTCTTGGAAATCTTTTCTCGCTGATATTACTGTACTGAATGTTTGGAAGAAAATTTATACTCATGGAGTGAAAACCAATTTTACCAAAAGACTTGAAATCTCAGGAATCGAAGTCTCCTCTGGACATTTTACTTCTTCTTTTGAAGATACTATAGATGCCATCTTGAGGAAATCTTTTCCTCATGATCCAAATAGTCAAGATAACTCTCAACATAGGGTTTTACATTCAGAAGCTGATTTGGTTAATGAAAGTGATGATGATATCCCTTTTTCAAGAACAGAAATTGACAGTGTTATAGGTAATTTAAGTTTAAATAAATCTCCTGGTTCCGACAGAATTAATAATGAACTGATTAAGAAGTTTCACAATTGTTCTCCTTCTGTCCTTTTGCCTCTCTTTAACAAATGCTTGAAATTGGGTGTTTTCCCAAAGATTTGGAAAAGAGCAAAAATTGTACTTCTTCCTAAAAGTACTGAATTGTCAAGGACGCACATAGACAATATTCGTTGCATAAGCTTACTCCCTTGTTTGGGAAAGTGCTTGGAAAAACTCTGCATTACTAGACTTAACCACTATTTAAGAAAGTCTAGTCTTTTAAGTGACGACCAGTACGGTTTTACTCCTCAAAGGTCAGCAGAGGATGCCTTGGTACGCCTTTGTGATTTAGTCAAGGAGGGCAAGCGAAAAAACGTGACTTTTCTAATTTCCTTGGACATTAAAGGAGCTTTTGATAATGCCTGGTGGCCTGGCATCTTGCACCTGCACAAAAGTTTTAAAGTTCCTAAAAACATCTTTTGCCTTATTAGAAGCTTCTTACAATATCGTTCAGCTGATCTTACATTGGGTAATGTCACAACGAATATTGCTTTAGAAAAAAGCTGCCCTCAAGGGTCAGTTATGGGACCTTTTCTGTGGAATTTAATTATGAACGATCTTCTTTGCAATATCTCAAAGTTCCCGAATTGTCATAAAATAGCTTTTGGAGATGATGTACTTCTTATTGTCCAGTGTAAAGACTTTCAGGATGCCTGCACTTTGTCACAAAACATTCTTGATAATATTTTTAAATGGTCAGAGCTATATAAGTTAGAGTTTAATCCACTTAAATCAAAAGTAATGAAAATTTATAAAAAATCGACAGTAGATCAAAAAATCAACTTAAAACTTGGAGGTGTAACAATTGAAGAAGTGCACAAGATTAAGTATTTGGGCATAATTGTTGATAACAAAATGCAGTGGAAGGAGCATATCTCTTATATGTCTAGCAAAAGTGAAAAAATTCTTCTTGGACTGTTAAGAATTGCAAACAATACTTTTGGGGTGAAAACTAATGTTCTTCAGTTGATTTATAAGCAGGGGATAGTACCTCTTATGTCTTATGCATCGAGAGCTTGGGGACACTCTTTAAGAAAGAAAATTAATAGTAGACTGATTAGGAGAACGCAACGGAGGTTTTTACTTCGTGTCATTAAAGGATACAAAACTCTTAGCTATGAAGCAGTGTTTGCGATTTCTGGAATGCCACCTATTGACTTGGCTATTTTGAACAATCTTGATGTTTGCAAAAGCTTTTTGAGTACCAGCCTTGGAACGCTGGATGGGGTGATTCCAATTTCATTATTGCCACACCCTTCATGTAGAAAGGCTATCACTCTTGTAACTTATTCAAATGAAGTTCTTCAAGATTATAAAACTATTTGTTTCACGGATGGCAGTAAATTGAATGGAAGAGTTGGTCTTGCCTGCGTTATTTACGAGGAAGGATTTGAAAAAGCTACTTTCCAGCATCGAATAAGAGATGAATGCTCTGTTTTTCAAGCCGAACTACTCTGCATTAATCTTGCCGTAAAAGTTATTCAGGACTCTCTCCGTCAGGGCGATATTCTCAAATTTCTTATTTGCACCGACTCGCTCTCTTCGCTTTATTCTTTGCGCAATATAAATTCTACAGAAAAACTTGTTGTGGAGGTTCAATCTATTCTGTACAACCTTGAAGACTGTGATATCCACTTTTCTTATGTTCGGGGCCATAGTGGAAATCTCGGCAATGATAGAGCGGACCAGTTGGCTAAAGAGGCAACTTGCCAAGATATGAGCCTTTCGATGTCTGTGCCATTGTCCCACTGGAAGCATTTAGCTTGGGAAAGAACTGTTTCCGACTGGAACTCCAAATTCTTGGCCTCACCTAAAGCTTTATGGACTAAAAGGTTTTTCCCGACCATTTATCAACGGCTAAAATGTAAGAAATTTGTTACTGATTTTAAGTTATCCCAGATTCTAACAGGACATGGTAATTTTAAGAGCTATTTATTTAGGTTTAACTTAATTGGCAATGATATTTGTTCTTGTGGTCTGGACGCTGAAACCGCGGAACATGTCTTGTTGTATTGTAATCTATATTGTTGTGAAAGAGAAAATTTTAAAAAGGAGTTAAAATGCTTAGGTATTTCCTGGCCACCCATTTTTGTCTTTGTTAGTCAATTGTTCTGAAAGCCTTAATGTCTTGAGAAAATTTGTTTACAGTATAGATTTTTAAATTTTACAGATACTTTCCTTTCTTTATATTTGTGTATTTCCTCCCTTCCTTTATTTTAGTTTTGGCTCTTTATGTCCCCCCCTTTTGTGTTTCCCCCCTTTATTATGTTTTTTTTCTTCTTAATTATGTTTTTTGTTGTTGTTGTTATTATTATTATTTTGTAATGTTGTTACCACTTACGTCTGTAAGCCTCATGGTTATGCAATGTGGAGCATGAGGAGTTTTGCAAATTAAAATTAAAGGGGAACAGCTTCCCTTTATGAGGAATGGTTTTGTATCATTTCATATCTAAGTTTCATTATTGCCAATTTAAA
>BMAO01033433.1:0-21115 GCA_019973975.1 Trichonephila clavata
CTACAAGGAGAAAGTCCCGCAATGAACAGCCAATAGAAATGCCAGTAGACTCTTAAGCTCTGCTGAGAAGAATTACTCGACAACAGAACGAGAAGCCTTGGCTGTAGTCTGGGCCCTTAACAAATTTAGAGGGTATATTGAAAGGTCAGAAATAACAGTGGCATCCGACCACCAACCATTAAAGTGGCTGATGAGCTTAACATCTCCAACCGGAAGATTAGCCGTTGGGCACTTCAAATACAATCTTACAATCTGAAGATTGATTATTTCCGAAGATGCAATGTTATTGCAGATATGCTTCTAGGCCAGCGTCTAAGGACGAAGAAATTTGTGAATTAAAAACTATAATTATTGATTTCCCGACAAGAACAGCTAATGAACTAAGAACAGACAATTGAAGGATCCTGAGTTGGAAAAGATAATAATTGCTTTGAAAACCACAACAAGGGAGTTGACTTTGCCAATTGGACTGGGAGAGGGTACGTGATGATCAGGAGTACTATATCGGTACTCACCTCATGTTGAAGTCGATGAAGCTCAATTAGTTGTCCCTACTCACGAGAGAGAGAAGATATTAAAATTGCACCACGATGCTCCCACCGCTGGACATTATGGAGCTGATGGTACCTTTTCTAGAATTTCTTCAAAATATTATTGACTGGTATGAGGAAATTTATTGCGATTATGTTAAGAGCTGTTCAGAGTGCATTATATATAAAGCCACAAACCAGAAACCTGCTGGTCTTCTGCAGACCCCTGTTCCAGCTCAACGATTCGAGAGCATAGCTATTGATCTTTTTGGTCCTTTACCAGAAACGAGAGAAGGTATGAATGGATATTCATAGTGGAAGATTACACCACAAAATGGGTAGAATTATTTCCATTAAAGCAAGCTACTGCTAAAGAATGTGCTATAACACTTCTAAATGAAGTCTTCCTAAGGTACGGCGTGCCCCGTCGACTAATATGTGACAATGGGACTCAATTTGTAAGTGCGGTAATGCAGCAGTTATGTTATGTCTTGGATATCAATCAAAGTCATCACCCACAGGCAAATCCAGTAGAAAGAAAAAATAGGGACTTGAAACCTCGCTTGGCAATGATGGTAGGTAACAACCATACATTATGGATTGAAAAGCTACCAGCTATTAGGTTCGCATTGAATACTGCAAAATGTGAGTCCACAGATCACACGGCAGCATACCTAACCTTCGCCAGAGAATTACGAACTTTAGACCAAGTAAATACTGATCTGCGATCTGTAACGATAATTTTGTACCTGAATTTACACCCTATTTAAAACGCTTTGAAGGATATATGTCACAAATTAAAGAAAATATTGAGATGAGTCAAGATCGTCAAAAAACATCTGCTGACAAATCACGTAGACCAAGTCCTGACTATAAAGTTAATGATCTAATATGGGTACAACTGCACCCATTAAGCAAAGCGAGTCAAAACAGGAGTGCCAAACTGATGCCCAGGAGAGACGGGCCTTACATTGTGCTATCCCAGAGATCCCCCACCACATTTGTAGTAGCTAGTTGTGACAAACCTGACGAACCTTTAGGTGTCTATCATGCATCAGCTTTAACACCTTTTCTGAATGTCACACAAACCCAGTCTCCTGTAGTACCTCTCAGGAGAAGAGGAAGGCCTCGCAAACAACCATTGATTCCTAGAGGAACTGCTGGAGCGAATGCCATATTGTCTGATAGTACACCACCTCGCCGAGACGGTCTTCGGCGGTGTAGGGGGAGAATGTAACGGTTACATTTAAACTCTGCCTTCCCTTGACAAATAACGACAGCCAGGTGGCGCTACTTGTTCTTGGGGGAAAAGAAAACGTTTTTCCAGAGTTCGTTTTCCCGCCGGTTGGTCCCCGAGCGATGGATACACGTGGAGTCAGGGAAAGCCTTTCCCTCCTTTGATGTCTTGTGTTATTTTGTTTGTGTGTGTATCTCCTTGTGTTGTGGAACTTCATGAACATTAAAAAATATCTTGTTCCTGTAACCATCAAAGGCTGCATTAATTCACAACATGGGAGCATTACAAATATTTTTTCTTATTTTTATATTTTACTTAAAAATGTTTTATATTATATTGTTTTCAAAATTTATGAATATATAAAAACAGTAAGATAATCGTGTTTTATATAATATTATAATTTTAAAGCTTTTCAGTTCGAAAGTCAAATTTTGAATACTATAAAAGAGTACTTCACATATAATTTGCAGCACTTTATAAGAGAGCAACAAACCCTATAAAGGGCGCCAAATTTCAATTTGAAAGGGCGCCTAATACCCACGCGGCGGCCCTGCCTATGAATCCTTCTTTTCGAAAATGAAATTTATGAAACATAAATTGCACTCTAACTTATCGGATGAAAACCTTTAACATCAATTACGATTTGCAAATACTCGCACTGAGATCGACTTGCAAAAACAAAGTGAAAGAATTAAACTTTCATTCCAATAAATGTTTGTGTGTTATTGGTTCAAATCTAATATAAAGATATATATTTTAATATGCGGCCGTGTGATTATAATGTGTTTCCAAAGTGGCCTGCAAGGTCATTTGGTTTGCCACCCCAGTCATAGAATCCTATACAATAATAGTCTGATAACATATTAATGTAGGACATAAATTAAGATAAAAAAAAAGTTCAGGGGTTCAGTCATACTGAGATACTAGGTATTTTCCATTCAATAACACTTATTAATTTATTTATTAATAAATCAAAAATTAAATGCACTTAATCAAAACAACTTTATGAATTATTGTTAAAAAAATTGGTTTTTCAAATAATTTCCGTTCTATCACACTTACTTGATGTTAATACAGAATCAACAGCGAAACTAATAATTTTCTTATCTGATCTAATTTTTTAAAAATCTCTTCATGTTTTAAAGAACATTCAGAAAAAAAAGAATGAAAGTCATTCTTTTTGTAACATAACAAATTTTGAGATTTCAAAATTCTCTTTTTATTTCGAAAACTTGAGTATTCCTGAACTTGAGGCAGAACACAAAGATGCACAAGACTTTTATTCGTTTCAGACTTACTTCCTCTAAGAAAAAACGCCATTTTTTTACAAAACAAACCACATAGTATTTCGCTGGAATCAGCGATTCATTCACACTTAAAAAGAACGATGCCGTTCTGAGTATAGAAAAACCTTTTTTGTCTGAGTAACAATTCCAATTGTGCTAGAGTGTCTCTTCGTCTATGAATTAAACATTTGTTCAGATCGGTCCTAATGACACACTACTTTTTCGTGTGTTGTCTTCGTTTAGGGTGTTAACAAAGTGTTAATGTGTCCTGCGGATAGAAGGATCAGTTTCTGAAACGGAATGATGAAAGAGCAACTGAGTACAATTTATTTCATTCAGTAGAGTGGGTCTGTATTTTAACGCTTCCGGCTGCTTCTGCGAGAAATCTCTTTTTAAACGAAAAAATTCGTAAATATTAATTGCTTGGAGAATATACACTGAATAAAGTCTGAATGATGATGCTATATTCACATTATTTCTTCTGTTTAATGGAGAGCTTTAGCTTGTGTAGTAGAGCGATGACTCGAACCTGACGAGAAGTAACTTTAAGTCTCGGACTCACATAAAGGTTAAACAGAGAGTTGCGAAATCTTTACGTTGGTGTGACGTGAATGTGAGAAAGGCAAGCTAGCTTACACTGGCGTAGCTAGTCCTGAAGGGGCCCAGGATCAAAATTCCTTGGGAGCCCCTTTTTAGGAAAGAAAGTGGCTGCGGTAGCCAAGTGGTCTAGGCATCGGAACATGACTAGCGTGTCATGAGTTCGATCCCAGTACCACTGAAGACCCGCCGTGTAGGGGCGGATGCACGTTAAATCTGTCGAGAAACTCAAGCTCCTCCCATTGATGTGGTAGTTAGGAGAGGAAGGTGCCAGCTCTGGTGTCGTCCGCGTCACTTGACCATGGTTCAAAATGACGCGGACCGTCCCCAAAACCCCTCGTGTAGCTGAACAGCGCGGCGTTAATATTCACCCACTCACTTTAGGAAAGAAATCAAAATGATCGCATTTGAAAGTGAATATGCTGAAGATGTCGCTCCTGTAGCTTGGGACCCCGTATAATTGATACGGCGATAACTACGTCCCTGCTAGCTCAATTGTCCGTCACACCATTTGAGTATAATTCCAGCTTATAAGGTCGACCTGCAATATTCTGGAGATATTGCTTCTAATATAACGTTTATAAATCAATAATCTATTTATTAATAGAATTTATTTATCAATATCCAACAGGTACAAAATGTAAAAAAAGAATGTAAAATTTCAGAATAAATATTTATTGATAAAACTAATGAAGTAAATATTTAAAACAAGTACAAATTATCCGTGTAAAATCTTAGCTTGGCTGAAATTATATCCAAATCCCGTCTTTAAAAACATTCCTTTTTCGCACCATTTTGTTGAATGGACATATGTTTGCCCTTAAAAAGACTGTTCAAACACATTTATGAAACAGCCAGCACGATTATAAAATTAAATTAAATTTTTGGAAGCTTACATTTGTGGATGAAAATATCCTACTTGAATTCTCATCTAAAGCGATACTTTTATCAGCTTGAAAAACTTCGCGCACTCTAACCATTGACGAGCTTAAAGTTACTATTTTAAATTTCCTCTCCATACTACGTGAAATTTGATGTTCTGCTATTTAATTTGATTTTTTTTTGTTACTTCGCACTTTTTAGCTGAAAGAGCTCTGTTGGTTACGAGCTTCGTAATTTTGGATTTTCGTTTTAAGGAAGAGGACGACACCGGAGATAGAACTCCACTCTCCAACTTTCCCTCCTGGCCAACGTGAGGAGTTTGACCCTCGAGAGATTTAACGTGAACATATCCTTTACACAAAGGGTCTTCTGTGACTATGATTCGAGCAGCTTAACAATATCAGAAATGTAATAATTTCACCTTTTATTACAAGACGACGTTATTTTAGAGAAGCAAGTCTGAAATTCGCGAGTTTTTTTTCTTCAAAATTTCCTTTCTCACCGAAAAAAAAAAACATGAAAAATTAATGTTTAAGGCGTCAATATAAAGCAGGGCTTCCCAACCATTTTATCGACGTGGACCGGTCAACTTTTGATAATCTACCGCGGCCCGCTGAGGGGAGGAGGGAAATATTTTAGATTGTTTTGATTAAATAGTTTTAATTTAATTGTATCTAAATATACCTTCACAAAAAAAATAGAGTTTTACGAAAAAACAAATTTAAATTGATTTGCATGGAAAGTTGCACAAATCCTAGAGAAATACACAACAGTTAATAAAATAGAAATAATTTAATGTTCTTTTGGCGCCCGATACCATTTGATCCCCAGACCGGTCCGGAAGTTGAGGATTACTGATATAAATATAAAGTATTTGGTAGCAGATAAGAAGTATTAAAGAAATTATTACGTGTAAGACATTGAAAACATTATTATACTTCACCAATGCTTAAAAATTTAAGATTTCAGTTAATAATGATTCATCCATAAACTATTCTTCTGCTCATGTGGCAAAGTATTTTTTGTAAAAAGGTATGACAAATAAATGATCGAGATCGAATTTTTCTGTTAAACATTCTAAATGAAATGACGGTGTTTGATAGATCGCCTAAATCAATGATTCTGCTTGTGATGATGAATGTCAGAACATAGTTGTTACTGGTTATTTAATAGTGATCGTTAACGACATTATGCTTTCAAAATATTACTTTTTATCATTCGTAAAAATCACAGAGCAGTAAAACGCTTCGTCTTTGGATTTATTTGTGCGCGCGGCATTATATTCCAGGCGGTGCGCATCGACCTCATAACCTCATGACCTCCCCCCACCAATCACAATAGACGATTGTTGCCAAGTCGCAATGACCTCTGATTCTCTTGTTTGCCAATATATATCTACGGGAATGATAAATCTCACTTTAATGGAGAGAAAAGTCTCGTTATCTTATCTGGCTCTCAAACTTTTTGAAACAACTGGATGAGAACGTGTTGAGCGGTCTCGAATGCAAATGACAACTCTCTTATTCTTTTGTTTTTGAGTCTCAGGCGAGATTTATAAGAAAGTGTAGAAGGAAGGCTTAATATATGGCACTCTACGGTTAAACTTCCTGATTTAGTTAGGGTGATTGAACTTGAATTTTGCTTTGACCCTCAATGAAGTGATTTAAAATAAAATTGGGCTTATATAGCAGCAATTTTGAAAATAGAGAAACTATTTAATAGCCTTGGATTACTGAATCATTTTTTTTTTCATGACCTGAAACTAACAAATCGTTTTCTAAAAAAGAAAAAAAAAAAGAAATTTTTTACATAACCTTAAATTATTAATTAAAAATTTTTTTCTTCATAATTTTAGACTATTTAATCGTTTTGTAAAAAAAAATATTTTTTTTCAAAACCTTAAAAAATTAATTTTTTTAAAATTCTTTTCAAAATTTCAGATTATTTAATCGTTTTCAAAAAAAGAAAAAAAGAAGAAAAGTTTTTTTCTTAACTTTTAATCATTTGTAATAAAAATTGTTTTTTTTTGTAACCTAAACTGTTAAATCGTTTTCAAAAAAAAAATTTTTTTCCAGAATCTTTGATTAAAAAATCAGAAATATATATAAAAATTTTTTTTCACAAAAATCGTTTTCTTCAAAAACAAAAGAATGAAAGTTTTTTTTTCTTAAGCTTAAACTATTTAATCATTTAAAAAAATTTTAGACTATTAAATCATTAAAAGAAAAAGAAAAAACAAGAATTTTTTTTATAAACTTGAGTTATTATTTCATTTTTTATGCAAAAAAAAAAAAAAAAAAAAAAAAAAAAAACCTTTTTTTTTTTAAAGTGACATACTGTTGATTGTTTATTTTCGTTAAACTTTTTTGGGGGGAGGGGGGATAAAAATGCACTTTGTTATCGTTGTTAATTTTTAACTATTAAAAAAAATCTTTTCATCATCGTAGAACCGAATTTATTATTTCATCCTGTTTCACATTTGTAAAAATTTTATAGTTCATTGTTATTAATTATAAAACCAGTTTTTGTGAGTACGCACACGGCTGATATTGTAATAATTTATATAATGAATATAAACAGTAATGTATGAGCAAATATTGTTTTATTTTACTTTATTTATTACCCAAGGTGACTGAACTTATCCGAGAACAGCGTGGAGATTCTATTCTGATCTCCCGGGAAGACTGGTACCTCAGCACGCCGAGCAGACTCATAAAACACGCACATGTACTGTATCAGAAAATTAAACATGTGTATATATACAAGAAACAAAGGGGAAAAAAGCGAAATATATTTAGAGAAAAATAATTGATAAAGAGTGAACGGGAATTTTTTAAAGTTAAATATAGGTAACAAGAAACGTAGATATATACAACTAGTAAGGAATAAGGGTTTCTAGAATTAAAAAAAATTTGCAATTGACATGAAATTTTATATTTTAGTGTGGAAATGAGGGATAAAGAGAATTCCTGCAATTACTTAATTTTCGATTAGATCTTATTTTCCACAGGAAACACTGTAATAAGAATTTGATTTTTATTAACAGCCCATGAAACGAAATAGAGATTTTTTGTTTTCATCAACTAATTGAATTTCAATCTATCATATTAAGAAATAAAAATAATTTTCGATCGATGATGGTAAAATAGCATGGAATACACAAATGATTAGCTGACACAAATATTCGATTCTCCATTTTTTTAAAAAAATTCAGTAAAGATTGTGTTTTTAAAAACGTGTTCTATCGAAGAAAAAGTACTTTTGAAATTCTATTTGAAAAAATCATTAATTTCTTTGTAGTTGAGTACGTTTACTTTTGATTAAGGTATTTTTATTGTCTTTTTTATCATTAAATATTTCAATCTTAAGCCTAAGTTATTTTTCTAAGATAAGCTCTTAAAGCTGATTTGAGTTATATAGTATATGTGGTTAAATTCTAATTTTAATCCGATCTGTATGTCATTGTAGCTAACGAAATGTTTTTGGTGATTAAGCATTTTGTAAGAAATTTCTTTTTGTGTATGTGTAAGACCTATTGATGCATATTTTAAATACAAGGATTGGCACTTTTAAATACAATAATTGAAAATATTATGATCAAGCTTGTTAAGTCTATAACATAATCTTTAGCAAAACGTACAAAATTATTGAAGTTTTGTTGAGAAAAGATGTCACATCCTCCACATAGACCCGACTTTGCACCATCTAATTATCATTTATTTTGAAGCTCACAAAACTTTTCAAATGGTTCAAAATTTTAAAAATAACGATGAGCTCAAATCACACATGATCGAGTTTTTTGCTGATAAGGACCAGAAACTCAATAACAGCGGATTCATGAAGTTATCAGAAAGTTCATTTTTTATGTAGAAAAATTTCATACCAAAAAAAACGAAATTATTTTCTTGTCAACCCAATATATATTTAATTTAAAAAATTACTATTTTTAAATTTTTTTAAGTTAGTTTTTTATTGATTTTTTAAAAAACTTTAACAGCTTTTCCGCAAAATTATGAATGTCAAATTGCATCACTGTAACCATTTACTTCAATGCTTAATGTATTAGAACAATTCGTAGACTTAAACTCTAGTCCATTGAACTCAACGTATCAGATTTGATTTCCTAAGCATGCGCAAACCAGACACTAACCAAAAATATTTTCAAATTTGCTTTATCGGCGAAGATGTCCTGCGGTTGAAATTCGAGTGTCGCAGACGATTTTCTTTTGTTTTCACAGCTTGGCTATTGTAAGCAAAAAATGACGTAAGAATAAACGCAGCTGTAAGAAGAATCTATTAGTATAGGCAATTTTTTCATGGAGAGGAAACGATAAAAGTCAGGAATATGTGAAGTTCCAGCATGATTTCAATATTTCTATCTAGTTAGGCGGAAGAAATCTGTGACTTCAAATGCGATAGAGTAATAATTTGATCACGATGGATTGAAATATGATCGAATTCATCATCTTTGTAACCGCAATTAATAATCGTAATAATCAGAGATCTTAATGTAGTTGGAGATTTTGTGAAAAGGAGGAATGACATTCATTTTAAGAGCAGACAAAAATCAAACTTTTTACTTCATGATGTCGAAGCTCTCTCTCTCTCTCTCTTCGTATATTTTTATTCTTTAAAATTTTCTATAAGAATGGTATATGTTATAAATTGTTTTGTTTGGGTTTTGTGAATATCAAAAAAAATTTTAAAAAATTTTTTATGAAAAAGAAAAATTTTAAAACATTTTTTATGAAAAAGAAAATTTTTTAAATAATTACATTTTTTGATACTCATGCTTTAAAATAAGATTTTTTTTTAAATTGGAAGTTTATCTGGTTTTTTTTAAAGTTTTTTAAATTGCGTGTTATTTTTGCTCGAAAAACTGCTCCATAGTATTTTGCCCTTCTGTCCATTAACTAATTTTTAAATTATTTATATTTTGATTTTATTATAAGACATGTTGATAGTTTAAATGTGACAAAATAATAGGAAAAGGATACGAAAGTTAATGAATAAAAAAGTATGGTATTAAATTAATGTAAGCTCATCGTAACAGAGATTAAAATTTGTAGCTTTATATATTTTTTTCAAAATAAAAATAAAAAGGCACTGACATTTAAACTAGTTACTTTGAAGTGAAAACATGCTGCATAATTCGTACAAAATTTTTAAATAGTGTTATGTGATTCTATATTTTTAATAATGTGAAAATAACACAAATTTTGCAAAAGATAACATAAATGAGCCTTTGGATTTATTGGTAATTAATTTTCTATAAATTTTTATTAAAAACTATAACTGTGATAAACGATGTGATTGTAATTTCAATCGAATTTACTATAGGTTCATTTAATATATCAATATTTGGTTCGATTTATATTCTATTTTTTCATACTCCAATTAGAAATCTACCATCGATTTTTTTCCAAATAGTAAATTTCTAATTTTTAATGTTTGGAAATTTACTATAATTTTTACTAAAATTTATATTAAGTGTTATTTTTTTATCAACTTACTTATATAATTGTACTTTGAATTACTGCTATTGACGAAATTTCTTATTCGGCTTAAAGTATATGAATGTTTACGAAGTTATAAAATAGATTTGAATACTTAAAAAGCTGTACATTTACAAAATTATTTATTTAGACACTAATTTTAATCATTTAGAATTACAATTTGTTGTAAATGAGCCAACAGTATTTACAATATTTACAAGATATTGTTAAATTAACAGCAAACATTTTTAGAAATTTCACACACATGGATGGATTTTAAAATTTCTTCTTTTGTGCATTCAATTAAAATAAACTTAACAGAATAAATATAATTTTAAATAACTGATTGTTCTAAATTAGATGATATTTTTTTAAAAATATATTTTCTTAAAATCACAAGAAATTCTATCTCAACAATAATAATACTTTTTTATTATTATAAATGATTAAACGTCATCTTGCAACAAAAAAACTATTTTCTGGATTATTTCAATTTTTTTCCCCATAAATTTTGTCTACAATGTAAATAAAAATAATTATATACTTTGATATTTATTTAATTATTGATGGTAAATTTAAGTATTTTTGACATAATATTTTGTCCAATTATGTGTTAAAATATGCAACTTCAAAAACAACCAGCAAACATGCTTTTATACCAAATTATTTATTTTATTTTCAAATTAAAATATAAGTAATTCTCTTACTTTTTTCTATAATTATTAATAGCCTTCTTGAGTAAACGAAAAAAACAAGGCTTTATAAATTTTAACCACTTGGATGAAAGGATAATGTAAGAATACAACAAAAGAAAAGGAAAGTTACAACAGGAAGGAAAGGAAAATTACAGCATGAAGAAATAAGCAGAAGGAAAAAACCCACCCAAAATAAAAAGTACAAAATAATTAAAATAAAAGTTAAAAAAGACAGAATTAAATAAAATAACTAAAATTGATCGAAAAAGGCACAATAAATCAACAAGATATCAATCATTGGCATGACCAAGTAATTTTAGCGCGTTTTTCACATGTTGTATTTTACAATAGGAAAATTCGGGAAAACTATGGGAAAATTTAAATAAGATTCGGTTCATCTAGGGCACAAATGCGACCAAATGCCGAAAACCCGAGGTCAATTGGTTGCTTATTGGCTGAGAAAAAGGTACGACAAAATATGGAACAAAGACGAAATTTGCGTCCCAATAGTGCTTTTGTTCCACTACGTGAAAAACGCGCTAAAAATACAGAATCAAGAAAAACAGTTCGTTTTTGATCAAAGTGTAAAATAATTTCAAAAAATTATAATGTTTACTCTTATCTTCCCCTCATTTTTTTCTTAAAAAATTTATTAAAAAAATTTAATCAAATTTATTTTATATGTTAGCAAAAAGGGAAAAAACATGATTTTGTATATAGTGAAACGCCTTTAAGAATCTCAAATTATAACATTTATTCTACCACTTTATTTTGCTTTTTATTTTCTTGCGCAAAATAGTGTTTAATTGTAAAATCCAAACTTTTTTTAAATTTAAATACTATATTTTATACTTTTTATTTATGTAAAGAAGAAATTAAAGATTCATAATATATAAAAAAAATTTCTTTCATTTTTATTTCTCTACCACTGCAACCGTACCTTTTTCTCAATTCATGTTCATGCATTTACACCCATTTCTCATCATCTTATAGTTCACATACACCAAAAAAAAAGAACGTCTCACACGAAATTTAACAATAGTATATCCCCTTTCTTGGATGTGAGGAATATATTTTTTTCCCATTCCTCACAGAACACTTGCTTCCGCTCGGTTTTTCACCTGTCCGACAGTTCCCAAAGTGCAACTTCCGGAACACTTTTTTTCCTTTCACCCCCCCCCCCTTCCCGTCTTTTTATCATCTGCTTGGAGCCTCGAAAAACTCTGCTTTTCCCAATATTGCATTTGCATTATGCAAAGGATGACAGCTCACAGTTTCCTACGGATGTGATTGTAATCTGCGTTGAAAATGTTAGCTTGGAGTAACCAAATGGCATCACATATTGATTATTTTTAGAACTATTTCAATCAAATTCATTCAGGAAAAGTGAATATTTCTCTGAATCATCAACACCAACAACATCGTTTATTTATGATTTAGATGTTCCATAAGACTTAAGAATTCAGAAAGTTTTAAAAAAAAGGAAAAGGGAATTTAATTCTGAGGCGCTGTTATAATTTAAATCTTATGTTCATTCTTATTTGAGTATTTATTGCAATTTTACGCTTCCAAAATTCTTCACATTCTTTTCTAAACTTCAATAACCAATCATAAAATTAAGGTAACAAGTTTAAAAAAACTATTGGGGAAAAAAATCTTGCATTAAATTATTAGGTGGAATTTTGGAAATGTTTCAAACTTGTGTGTGTGTGTGAATTACAGTCAAATGTTTACGGTATGGACAGTATTGTAAAATGTAAATTATCGCTAAAATCTTTTATTCATTTTTTACCATTTAAAAATAATATTTTAATATAATTCGAGCATATTGCTGTGGATAGAAAAATAAGAAGTGAAAGTGTAGCAGTATTTAATTTATCTTGATCGCTATATTTCAAAATGAAAACAAATTTATGAAAGAAAATTGAAATATTAATAGGATTGAGTATTGATGATACGTGAAATCCTTTACCTAATATGAAAATATATCCTTTTTTCATACACAGCACCGATACAAACTTTTCTACCATTCATTAAAAATAGTTTTCATTTTCTTTAAAATTGTTACTTTGAATAAACTTTGGTTTTTGATATGTACAAAAAGAAATACTTATTTTACAATGTTCTATCATTCTTAGTAATTGGAAAACTGTATTAAACAATTTTCACTGCTAAAACGTACATCACTGAGAGAGTTGTTAGATTTTAAATATCAAAAATATCAGATTATGTTAAAAATTTCAGGAAATAAAAATATTCTGAAATGCAGACAAAAAAAAAATTACAATGCAAATTTCAGTTTTGAGCTAATTTCAAATTTTAATTTTTCATATGTCATCTCAAACTCATTCAAACTTTCCATAATATCAATTCTTCATGCATTGACTTTTCGTATCTTTGAGGTACATGTTATTCCTTTCATTGAAGAATATTTACAAACAATTATTACGTTTCCTGTGGTCTCAACTGTTTTGGATCTCAATGAGAAAGTTTATTACTTTTAATTATTTGTGGTTGTTAAAGATTGCTTTTAATTTTATTACACACTTAAAAGTAAGTTATTTTCTTTTTAATACTATAGGATTGTGGGGATTCAAATTCTTAAATATTTTTCTTGGTTTATTTTTTAGAATCTATATTTTCTGTTCTTATTTTATTTCAGCCCAGTAATATAGGCAAATAAATTGGAAGTTAGGCAACTTGAAACTATATTTAACCCTTTAATCTTAGTCCTAAGTCTAAGAGTTTGCTATTGTATTACTTTGGCTATTTTACATTGCCCAATATTACTTTGCCATTTTCTTACGTATTGCTCAGAATTAGGTTAGAATTATAGTAATTTATTGAGTATACATATTAAAGTATAAAATTTGTTAATCGTTAAAGACTTTACGGTGTGTGCAATACTGATTCTCTATTGGTTTTAATTCGTTATTTCAAAGCATTACGAATTGCACTTCATTTAATTTAAGTGTAAAATAAAGTCTGTTTAATTTCATTAAGTATGTCAATTGAAAATGTCAGCATCTTATCTACATAATATGCTTGGAAGACAATTTTTTTAATGATTTATATTGTGTTCTTTAATTGACTTCATCAATTATTTAATGAACCAGTCAGACATTTTATGAAATAATTGAATTATACTAATTCACTCACACAAGTTCTTTTCTCACAGATGTAGGGAAAATATAGCACGAAATTCTTAAATTCCAGTACGTCGCGGATGGAATCGAAAATAACGATTTATAACAGGTGGGGCTCTAAGTCTCGATTATTATCGTAGATTGGTCAAAGATTCCGACTGGAAAAGATGAGCTGAGCAATAAACAAAAATGACCTTCACCGGCAATTCTAAGACAAGGTTGGAACGAATTGCTTTCCCTCTCGCTGCCAGGGTGGTGGCTATGTTCTTCCGGATTGCAGACGAAACAAGCAGTTAATCATTCTGTTAGTGCAAATGCCAGGGTCACGGTCCATTTAATATCGTTTGGTGTTGAGGAAAAAAAAAGAATTCTCCAAACTGCGTTACTGTACTGATATTCAAATGTAGTTCAAGGTTCGTGTTATTGCTTCCAAGCGTTCTGTTTACATATTCTAGAGACAGTTGAATCGGTTGTTCGATGTATTTGTAAATTTATGAATTCTGAATTTGTTTTGCGTTTTATGTGTAGTTTTAAAAGTTTTTGGCTGTTACTTATCTGAAAATTTTGCCCTCTCGCTGGAAGACATAATACTCGTTACTTTTATGAGAAAAATAAGTTCCAAACAGTTATCCTTATTGGGGAAATGTTTTCGTCGGTTTTATCGAACAACATTCCATGGTTTTCTCGTTTTATTCTATTTGTTTGTTAGTGAAAAAAATTGTGATTCTTACATGGGGACTAACTATTAATGACTAAATGATAGTAACACCTTTTAACATCCGAACGAATGCCCGCGAATTTGGATTCGTAGAGGCTATAATGTCTGGTATTTTCAATAAAATTAATCAAGGATTTGGTGCTTTTTTGAGGTCTAAAACGAACTATGAACACACAAAATACTGTGAACAAATTAGAAGACTTTAAATCGCCCTCCGAGGCCTGGTGCCACACACACCACACTCGCGTTTCTCTCCTTTTTTTCCCTCTCAAGCCTCAGTTTTTGTTAGCGGTTCAGTTCTCGTTTATTTTTTCTTTTATTTGGCATCGGATAGTTCTGCGTTAGAGGTATTGTAATGGTTGAGTTTCCCCAACCATCAGTATACTAGAGTTAGAAGGAAGATAAGCCATAGAGTCAAAACCAACAGAATATATTTACAAGTCTCAACAACCTAGCAAACTTGAACAACCCAAAATTAGGAAATGCACCGCAAAACTAATTAAGGGAACAAGAGCGAGGAAGACGATATTAGTAAGTTTAATAACTTACTTTAAGCCAACGCTAATCTGATTCTATTATCAAATTGACAAATCGTCAATCATAAAAATTAAGCAGATAATGAACCAATTCTTTCGTCTAACTTTCTATTACCTTACGTTAATCCTCACAGCTATCATTTAGCTTCTAACATATCTCTTTCTTGAACACGAAAGCTAATACTTAAATACACGATATAATTTACATAGACCACGTCTTCTTCTTCGGGAGGAAGTTTCCAATTAAATAGTATTTAAAGAAAGAATTTCCTCAACAGGATTGATAGGAGGTACGCAGATAGACCCGTTACAGTATCATACAAGGCCCTTCAAGGATTTTCTATAATTGTTTCTATTCGCATTTTGCAACAATTGGATATGCGCAGATATGCAATGAAAATTAACTCAGAGAGCATAAAATATTTTCATTTTCTTACTTTCTTCAAATTTACTTCGATGAACACTTTTTAACAGCTCTTCTAACAAAGTGAACATTTGTTGGTACAAAACTGAACAAATCACATCGTGAAGTTGGAATTGTCATTGGATAAGCATTATTCAATTCGCCGTTTGACGTTCGCTTCGGAGCAGTCGTTTTATCAATAAGGCTGAAGCATAGAAATCTTGTAGACATAACTATTCCGATAACTGGTGAGCTCGAGAGCAGCTGTTTAAAGTTTTAAAATAATATTAAAAAATATTCAAGGCTCATGATGCCTTCAGAAAGACTGGGAAACCTAAATTTGTTTTCCGAAAGGAAATCATTTTTAGATTTAAAAAAAATAATAAAGTAACTGACAAGTGTTTGAGTAAATTTAAAAATTTTGAAAATGAAATAAGCTATCAGGTTTGAAAAGTTACATTTTATATGTTCTAAAATTTATCTGAGGATTTCTCTTGTTTAACTCCTCTTCAATATTGAAAACCAGAACCACGATACTTAAAGATCCACCTGTTAAAGTATGTATATACTACATGATTTTTAAAATTGCCTCTCGACTACAATTCACAAATCGAATACCATCTTTATATCATTATATATATATACACACTTGCCTCCGAAAGTCTGCGTACAGGCAATTATCTCACGTGTTTCTGATGTTATTGCTATTAAAATCTCGCTTCAGAAAATCAACATACTTGTCAGGGATTCTTCAAAATTTCCTTATTCAAACAACAGCAACAAAATTCCCCTTAACATGAAAAAACAATAATGACCACCCAATAATCACCAACCACCCCCGTCAAATGCGTACACTTACAAAATAGAGCTTTTAAAGACCTTTTATTGTAAAATAATTGCACCAAATCGTGTTTTTAAGTAACTATAAGCTTCTTTTGCGATTTATTTAGGATTTGAGATTTGAAAGCTTGTGTGAGAGATTCCATGAGGTAACAAAAAAAGAGATCGATATATTATTGAGAGAAAAATCCTCATAGATCATCAGAAAAGGGGGAGAAAACTTTTTAAGTAATTGAGCTGAAACTCTTAATAGGAAACATTCTTTGATTCAAAAAGTGTTCATGAACTACTACAACTCAACTAAAATTTTAACGTCCAAGCCATAATCCTGCCGCCCGTCTGCAGTGTCACCTAGAGACTCTTGCTTTGTAATACGCTCTATAAAAACAAATCCAACACTTTAAGCTTCACAAATAGCTAAAAGGGTTGCTGAGATATTGCAAAAAAATTGCGACTTTAACTACAATTCGAAGAGAACTGAAAAAGGATGACTATCTTGGCCGTGTTGCACTCAAGAAGTCATTCATCTCTCGAGTGAACAGAGCTAAGAGAATGATCTTTGCCAAAAAAAAAAACCGAGTAGGACACATGATTATTGGGAAAATGTAATATATTCAATTGAAAGTAATTTTTGTGTTTTTGGCATAAAAATATGCCTGCAAAAATTACTGAACAGCTCTTTGGAAAGAAAATCTTCTTTCGACTATCAAACATGGATTAGGGGGTAAAATGTTTGAGGGTGGATAGGAAACCATCAGGTTGGTGATCTGGAATTTATTGAATCAACAATGTACAAAATTGATTACTTGAACTTATTGAAGTAAAATATCAGGGCAAGTGCCAAGTATAACTTGCGGTAAGTGATGTGATTTTACTTGCGGCAGCACAAAGGTACCAAGATAATGGCTTATATTGTGAAGCTGTGGCTATTTTATCATGCCCCAAACCAATTCCGTAAACCATCCCAGTCCCCAGAACTAATCACAATACAGCATTTGTGGGAATTACTAGAGTGAATAATCAGGAAACGTAATAACATCCAAGGAAATGCTCAAATTTGTCAGAGTAGAAGAATGAAACAAAATATCCCAAAGAGACAATTAAGCTAGTTAAATCCCTGCCAAACATGTTGAGAGAGTTATAGAACGAACGGAATAGCTTAAAAAGTATCAACTTTTTGCTAAAATCCATTATTGTAAAGGTTTTTTTTTCCAGTGTACGCAGACTTTTGACGCACACGGTTTTGGTCGTTCTCAAGTTATAAATATTTTTATCATTTTATATAATATTCAGGTGATTGTTGCTTTATACTGTTTGAATTTATGACGTTTAAGGAATCATTAATAATATTATTGTTTCAGAAAGACTTCATTTAATTAGTGATCTTTTCATGAACATAAAAGATAATCGTCTGTACGCAGACTTTCGGAGGCAAGTGTATATTATGAGTAGAAAACACGAATTTGTTCACAAAATAATAGAAGATATAAACAAAAAACTTGAAAGACTGAAAAACAATTAAGGTTTAATTTGAAATAAGAAGCACACCAAACCCAAATGTGAGAATTGCTTTAAAAAGTGGCGACCAGGCAGAATCAGAATAGCAGAAGTAAAAATACAATAAACTGAGGTTTTGTAGATAAAAGGGAAAAAAATGTTATTCAAGTTTTTATTCAATATTGGATTAGAATGGTCATCGGGGCACTGGATCTCTGGTGAGGTCTAAATCCCTATGTTTAAGGATGTTTAAGCGTTACCGACAGAACTTGCCATGATTAATTGGGTAAACAACAAAAATAAGAAAAACTAATGTCAAAAGTTAAAGTTAAAATTAAAAATTAAAATGTGACCCTTAGAATTATAAATAAAATTGCTGGAGCTGATATTATTGTCTATGTTGAGATCAAAAAGCAGTGCATCTATATTGTCCGAAGCTAACTCCATTACCGGAGACTAGTGAATGCACGGCCAACTTAATTTTGATGATTCAATATTAATTTGTTAAACATAACACACACGCGCACACATATGCGGCGCGCTCATGCTTATGTATGTAATAATTCACATTAATTCATCTTCAAGTCTTTTAATTTGTAATGGCCTGAACCACCAGGACTTTTGCGTAAATAATTAACTGTTAGCTTACCCTCCTAACGGGATGTAATCGTAACTTCATCTCTTAGAAATTAAAAACCTCAGCTTATTTTATATTTCCCCTCTTGCGATATATTTCCACCGATCACAAGATCCGTCCACGAAGTCATGTGAATTTGGAACTTTCGACAAAACCGAACTTCATACAAAAACCGAGACTCTCTGGAAAATTCGCGACGTGCCTTGTATTTGTCATAAAGTTATGTTGATGTTTGTGCTTATATGTGCTTTTGAGTTCTTTGTTGTGCCGTTCTTTGTTATAAACGATGAAGTATCCTACTACAAAAAGATTCATTATCCATCCAAAATCCTCAACACTCACTTCTACTCTCGGCTAAATGATCAATAGTTAATTACTAGAAATATTACCACTCGCCACGACTTTTCATATATATACACTCAGAGCCAAAACATTATGACCACCTGTCAATAACGAGTTGCCCACCTTTGGCGCGCAACACAGCTTCAACCCGCCTTGGCATGGATGCCACAAATCCTTGGTAGATGCCGGAGACAGATTGTACCAGATGTTTAAGCAACGGTCACGCAAATCCGAGATATTGCGAATTGTGTCTTTGAACTCTGAGCTGCCGTCCCATGACATCCCAAATGTTTCTATCGGATTGAGATCCAGTGAGTTAGGTGCCAGGACATTAACTGGAATTCAGCATCATGTTCCTGGAACCACTCCAACACAATTTTAGCCTTGTGACACGGGGCGTTGTCCTGTTGGAACATTCCATTTCCAGCTGGAAAAAACAGAGCCATGTAAGGATGCAACTGATCGCAATGATGTTCAGATACCCTGTAGCATCCATGGTCTGCTCTACCACAACCACGGTCCCAGAGACGCCCAAAGAAGCCCCCAAATCATAATGCCGCCACCACCGCCTGTGTATGACCTACTGTACATTGAGGAGCAACTGTTTGCCTGGAAGACGTGTATCCTGACACGGCCATCGGCGTGATGAATGACAAACCGTGATTCATCTCGATCCATGGACCAGTCGCAATGTTCTCGGCCCAGCGCAGTCGCAGTTGCGATGACGCTGGTAGCAAAGCACACAGGGACGTTGCTGCGTAGCCCATATCCAACAGTGTCCGCTGAACATGTCTCCCGATACTATTCTACTTGGCCCTGCATTGTATTGGCTGTCAGCTGAGCCACTGTCGCTCCGGTTTGCTTCACCATGCGAGACAGTCTCCGACGACCTTTTCTTTGATAGCGTGTGGACGTCCAATACCATATCGTCTACTACTGGTTTCACCGTCATTCATCCACTTTGCATAAGTACTAACAACTGTAGATCGCGAACAACCCACGAGTCGTGCAGTTTCGGAAAACACTTGTTCCGAGCCTTCGAGCATTACAATCTCCTCTATCAAAGTCGCTTAGATCCGCAGCCTTCCCATCACACACAGAAGTAAGTGAATACGAATGATTCTTCAGACTCTCCAGCAGCAATTAAAACCACTTCCACCTGATCACGTGCCTTCCACGTCATCCAGGAGAATTCATTGCAAAATGTAGGGTGGTCATAATGTTTTGGCTCTTGAGTGTATACACACACATTAAATATTACCCCAAAATAATTTTCAAATGAGTGTTAACTATAAAAGTTAATGTATTATATCAAATATATATGTACTATAATTATAACTGTTAGTGATAAATTCAAAACCAGCATTTTCAAATTTTAGTTGCTCTAAAACTACTCGAGGGCATCTTAATTTCGGATTTTGTAATTTTAAACTACAATCAGTTAAAACAGTACTGTTACCTCACTCCCTGAAAATCCTGACCATACCACGTGAAAACTTTTTGAAACCTACGCCAACCCCAGTCATGGCCGACATATGTCTATGACGAGCAGCCCAATGCAGTTCAGAAACACAATAAAAGTTACAATAATTTAAACAGCATTTTGGATGAAAAAAGATATTGCATAGAAAGCCTAAATTTTCTCTCTCTCTACATGATATCCAAATATATACATATGTATAATTCTTTTCCTACTTATACATATACTTTAGAGGAGCAAATTTATTTAATCTCTTTATCATTTTTCAAACAGAAATTTATGGAATGAAGAATTAAGATTCTAATATTCATTCTACATAACAAGCGTGCTATTTTTATAATATTAACGAAATTCAGCTATTTCTATTCGAAATGATTAAAATCAAACCCTGAAATAAAAAAAAATCATGAGATTTATTTCGAGTGATAAAATGGAGGCATGACTTGAAAACACGTGAGTATTAAAATTTTCCACATTTTATTCACGTTGAATTTTCTTTGAAAAGTAAAAAGAAAACTCTTTCTCCGAAAGTCCTTTCTTGTTTCGGTGAAAATGAAAACAAAAGGTGCAGGTATTTAGACTGGAAAGAAAGAAAAAAATATGAAAGGTTTTTCTTGATTTTTCTTTCAAGAAACTCTGAATTTGAAATAGGCTCGTCGCCATATTTAATTTCGACATTGTTAAAACCTAAATATTTCATTCTGTGAAACACGGCCTGTTTACTGTCAAGGTTCGCTGATCAAAAGCCTTGCAGATAATATCTATCGTGAGGCGAATGTCAAATGTTTTTAAGC
>BMAO01033434.1:0-21316 GCA_019973975.1 Trichonephila clavata
ATAAGGCTCAAGAACTTCGTCTCTGTATTTTTGAGCAGTCACAGACCCCGTGTCAAAATATGGAGGTCTGAGCGGCCGTCCATCATGATGCCTGCCCATACCATTACTCCCCTTGATAAAAATGATGTTTTCCCTTATGTTTCTTGGTTCAAAAAGTGTTCCACGTTCTCTCCATATCGTTACCTCCCGAGAATCACTACTCAGACTAAACAGGGACTCGTCACTAAACATGACATTGGCCCACTCTGCTACACTCCAATGTTGATATTTCAAACTCCAGTTCAAACGAGCGCGTTTACGCGCAGAAGTGAGGGGAATGCAAACTGCTGGTCTTTTGGCATACAAGCCAGAATGATTGAGTCTCTTGTAAACAGTTTGTCTCGAAATTCGTATTCCTGTGGCGATGTGAGCACCGAACCCAGTGCTCTGACCGTACTGCCCCTCTGACGTAGCGCACTTATTACCAGATATTGGTCTTGGCGAGGGGTTGTGACTCTTGGCCGACCTGATACTGGTTGTCGGGTAACATTTCCCGTTCATTGAAATCTTGCCACAGTCTTGAGATCACAGACTGTTCCACATTCGGAATTCAAGAAACTGCAGTTTGTGATCGTGAGGATTCTTGCATTCCAACTATTCTTCCTTTCGTAAACATGTCCATTGGCGTCTTTTTGCCATCATTCACCTTGTTTGATGGTTAACAACGTTCCTTCGCACAGCAGTTGCACGAAACTTGTCTGAACTGCCTACGATGCGTGAGTCGGTTTCTCCGCGTTCCGATATGTTCGAGTGTTTCGCGCAGGACGTAGTCGACTGAAAAGTTTTGCATAAAGCCAATGTTTCTTCTTCACCCAATTAATATCCGCAAGAAATTTGGAATAATTTGAAGAATATTTACTCCATGTTTTTCGCATTTTACGATTTATGCTTAACTTTTGGACACCAGTGTATGTGCGAAGATCTGAGGGATTTTGATTCCCTCATAGATACTTGGGAGCTTATTCTAGTTACACTGGGTATTGAATAAAACCCAGCCACTGGCTAGGCACGTGGTATCCCTCAGATGCATCTCAATTCCCAGAAGAAGAAAAAACTATCCCACAGAAGTTACAAAATACTTGTTTCGTATAAAACTGAAAACTACTCCATTTTACAAGAAAAAAATCAAAATTAACGAAACAGTTTAGTCATAAGAACTGGTGGTGTTGGACGTGCTGCATCTATCAGATTCGACGGCCCCCTGCCACTCGAAATAGGAAGGATTCACAATCCTTCTTGATACTGAACCCTAGGGCAAATTACGAAAGGCACATAGAAGGAAGGGCGCGATCCAACCCACTGTGTGGATGTACAGCACAGAAACTACTTTTATTACGCATCCTTGAGATTCAAGCGCCTAATGGAGGGTTACTAAAACAAATTCTTTGAACAATGAGAAAAAGTATTAAATAAAAGTATCAGTTGTTTAAAAAAAATAAAACTTAAATTAACAAAATTTTAAAGTAATAGTTATAACATATTGACACCTATAGTATTTCCCATATCAAAGGTTACTTCAAATATAATTTTTGGTTAAGCTTTGTGTAATATTCTACGGTTTGTAACAAGCTTTGGAGAATATATTTCTGCTTTCCGTCAGATGCTTTATAGACTGACCAAAAAAAGAATCCCAACACCAAGCAAAATTACTGTAGAATAATGAAATTTGGACCATGCAATTGTCTAGTTCACGTTTAATTAATTAAATTTTGAAGTTCATAGGTTAATTTAATTTCTTTCATATTTGGTCCTTTATACTTCACAATGCAGTTGAAATTATTGGAATGATTACAACGTTGTTCTGGTTAATTTCTGATTTGGAATAGCATTGTCAGTAGATTCTGCCGTTGTAAAATCTGGAAATTAATTTAATTACATTATAGTAATTTACATAGGCCATAATACTCTTTTGTAGAACTTTTACTTAGAATTTAGAATTAAACAATATTTTGATTCAAATCTGCTTCAATATATTTAATGAAATATGTGCAATGATATATATATATATGAACTAAGGGACAATCTATTTCATATAAATTAAAATAGTTATGTGTAATTATTTCGAATGAATTATTAGTTTTTCTTTTTTTTTTTCTCAACTTTAATATTTGAAATAAATTATCTTTACTTGTATAAGATAAATTGATCATTCAGTGTATGTAAAAATAATTATAATTTACCAATACTTACAGTAGATGAACGGGTTAAGATAACATAAATAAAAATTGTATCCACGTCTTATTGTTTTTTCGATATAAAAAGAGTTTGTGTACTTATGCACGCACGTAAGGAGATTCTTCACCACTGGAAACACTAAAACACCTCTCCCTCTTTCTTTCCTCTGCTTCATTTTGCAACTTTTTTCCCCACAAAGGTGCATTTTCCATTAAAAAATTATTTAGCTTTGCTAGACATTGTGATGACGAGTATAAAATTATCTCAGGAACCCGAGGTAGTAAAAACAATAGAATATTCACAATCTAGTAAGAAGTATATATATATACAAAGATAAAAAATTTCTTTTAATATTTTTCTGTTATATTACAATAAAAGTTTTAAAAGTTTTGCAAATTAAATTTATTATATATAAATAAAATTTTCAATTTTATTGAATAAAATGCGCTTTAGATGCTTGTAATTATACAAATTTCATAGAGAACATGAATCCATTTTTTGCAAACATTTTTATAAATTTCTTTTCAATTTTTTTATTGTGATTCGTGGAACCCCAGGGTTCCGTGAAGCACAGTTTGAATTGAGGAACCCTCCGAACTACAAGGCATTTGGGGGGGGGGGACCCCATTTAATAATAAGAAAAATATATCCTGAAACAATGTTTAAATTTAATTAACTTGTTATAGGTACTTTATAGATTGTAAAAAGTATTGTATTTCTATAATTCTGAGCAGGGCAAGCTGGGCCAAAGGACGAAAGGCGGTCACGAGCAGAGTTGAATGATACCAACCTTAATTTAATCGGGCCAGTCAAACCCGAGATAATAATGATTTTAATAAATTTAAACACCCCGCACAAGGACAATAGGACCAATAACATGGAGGCCAACTGCACGTAAGGCTCGCGCTTTTTCGAAAATATGGCGGACCTCCAAAAATCATGTCTTAAGTTTATTTCCTTAGGGGGGGGGATTTTTTCCAGTCTTCATGGGATTAACATGGAAGCATGATATTTTATTACTTAAACCCTCCTCCTGCCTACACAATGGGGATGAAGTAGATGACTGGATGTGTCTTGAGTGGAAAAGGTGGCTCAAACCTTAAGTCCGAGACTCAAACAGGAGCCAAGATATTGTGAATTTAAACAAATTTAAAAAGTTTAAAAGTATGGAAGAAATAGTTTTATAAGCTTGAAATTATAATAACTTGAAGAGCAGATAGAGAGGGATCGAATGAGCTAGGCCCGAATGAACTGTGAGGCTCGGGTGCCGAGACATTGACCAAAGAGCTGTAAAGGGGGATGACTCCCAACAGATATGGTTTATAACAAAAGTTATTACGATACCCCAAATATCAGTTTTCTAGCACCAAAAAAGTCTTATGTTAGAAAATTTCCTACCCCATAGGAATAACATGGAGGACTGATGTTTTAGTGTGCAAGCCCTCCTTATCCCAACCACAAGCACATAGATATCAAATACATGCTGGAGGGGGGGGGGGCATGTCAATTCGATCGACACCCAATAGCTAATATCCTTAAGTAACTTTCAAAGTTATTAGACAACGGTGTGCGCGTGCATCATAAAAATTTTCTCTCATCATTTTTCCCTATCGCACCAAAAGAAGTATAATTTCAAAAAGATTTTTACTGTCTTTTAACTTGCACTGGCAATATGCTTATACATATATACTTATTATAGTCTACACACATATACAACGAATATGATGAACAGATTTTGAAATACAAATTAATGAAGCACTATATAACACGTTTACAACTGCCAAATTAGTTTAAGCCGAAGCATATATAAGATTTAAAACTCACTAACAGACTAAATATATAATGTACATATCCCGAATATATTGCTATAGTGTGGTGTGAACTCGTACTTATTACATGTGTATATTTTTTTTATGTCAATGCATGAAAATTATATAATATGAAGTCCCGTATTTTAAATGCTGAACTATACATTTACTTATTTTGGTATACTGCTAGGCGCAAACACTTATACATACTTACACAAATACATCTCTACCTTACGTTCATCGCGTAACGAGTAACGTGTAACGAAAATTTTTCCCTTACCGTGCCAAAAGAAATTAAAAAACTTGTTAAACTGCGCGGATTTAAAACTGAGAAAATTCTCAAACTAGACGATTTTCAGCTTAAGTTTGATCCATTATTACTTTAAAATGTATAAATATGTTTTGTGTAGCAATCTGTCGTCGTAAGAAATGCTATCAATATTATGCAAAAACATATTTTGAAATTAAAAAAAAGTTTTCCCATTCTTAAATAATTAAAGTAGTATTTTGATGTAGAAAGAACATAAGTTGGAAAATAATATTTTGAAAAATCAGAGCTTTACACAGGCCTCATTAGTTTCTACTTTATGCCTTTTCTAACTTTAAATGTATTTTTCCGAGACTTTTTATATTGAAGATGTGTTTTCTAATCCTATGTTGTTGTTGTTTTTTTCTGTTCATGATAGAGTCATGAAATTTAGTGTAGATACTCCCAAATATATGTTCTAAAACAATTACTCTGGATTTAAATCTGAAAACTATAGTTATTTTACCAAAAAAAAAATCTTAAAATTAATATTTAAAAAAATTTTGTGTCTTTTTCAGGTTTAGCTACTCAAAAATTATTAAAATTCAACCAGAAAACAGTTTTCAATTCATACTAACTTTTCTTTCCAACAATCTAAGAAACATAAATCAATTCAAATTATTAAAAATGTAGCATTTTAAAAAAGTTTACAAACACTTCAAAATTGTTAAATCTTTTATTAAATTATGAAATAATGGCTTGTCAAATGACCTTTTATTTTTTCAGAATCAATTACAATCTGAATATAAAAAAGCTTTCTTGTTTTTACTGTTACTGTCTTCAAAAAATATTAGTAAGAGTATTGTGTAATCTTAATGTTCTTTGCAGATTTAAAGAAATATGAGAGAAAAGGCAATAAAGCATTTTGTTATTTTCTTTGAAAAATTCTTTAGAGATGTATTTTCTCTTTTAATGCAAAATTAGTAAAAATCAAATTACTGTTTTTATTTTAAAATCTACCACCCCAGTTAATAGTGTTAAAATCTCCTATCACTTCTATTAACGAATGTTATTTAGACAGTAGAGGCGCACGCTGTTGCGATAGTCATTAGTTTCTGCAAATGTTACATATGACAGCAGAGGGCGCGCGCAGGCATCAACAGCATAAGTTTTCAGAAAATGGAATAAAATTAAGGTAAATAAAAACATGAAAAAAAGTTAAAACTTTGAAAAAAAAATTATACTGTATGGGAGGCATGTAGTTTATTCTTTATGATGTCTCTTTTTTTTTCTCTGGCATTCCTTTCCGTACAAGTTGTTCGCCATCCTTGTACATACACAATTTACGTATCCTTCCAATAAGAGAAACACATGTCCTTTTGTAGTGTTGAATCAACAGGAACAGTACTTGGTATCTCAATAATATCTTCATTTGACAATCAGGCAGCCCTATTAATCGGCACCCTTCCTAATTCTCTCTAAAAGACCCGGAGAGAGTCCACTATTTACAGAAAAGGCCGTTTGAATTTTTTATTTTTTTTATTTATAAAAGCGGTGCTTGTAATTTATTAAAAAATTCTTTTTCGTTGAAACGGTTGGACTTCATGAACGGTTAGCTAGCTGTCCATTTCATGTTTTTAAAAGATTTAAAGTAATATGAAAAGACAAAAAGCGTTGGGGACAGGAAAAATCCTAAGAAATAGGGATTTTTGGATAGGGGAAAAGGGATTTGGACAGGAAGAATCCTCGCGAACATTACAAAAGTAATCCGAATATGTTAGAATATGAAAGGAAAGGAATAGAACTTGATATTTCTTGTTGGAACAAGGTTTCTGTTAGTTTTTAAAGAATTAAAAGTGCATCATACTTTTCTAAATAATTGATTTTTTGGATGATTAAGTTCAATTTTATCATGTTTATGAGGTTTGAAATAGTATTTAGTTCTATTAATTTTAAAAGAAAACCTTTAAGCATTTCATGCATTTTTGGAATATTTTTTCATTTCATACAAAATTGGCAAAAAAAAAAAAAAAAAGTGTGTGTAAATTAATCACTAATAAATATACTTGTTAAGGTATTTTTCACAGAAGTTCCTATAACAGAACAAAAAAAATAAATAAAGGTTTTACAAGTAATTAGTTAAAAAGTATTTCATCAAAGTTGCATAAAGCTTCTAATTGCTTAAAAACTATATAGATAAATTACCATATGTATCAGTTAATAGCATGAAACTCGATATCCTTTCCTTTTTAAACTTTGTAATTAGTGTTCATATAAAATTTTAAATTTCTTGCATTTATATTTTCATAAAAGAAAATATCCTATGCAAGTTCTTCAATGTAATGTACTAATGCTTGCAGTAAATCCATAATTTTCAACAATCCTAGTTAGTGCAAAAACATTCATCTTGCTTATAAAAAGCGGAATAACCGGAAGAATAAAACTAGAGAGTAAGTACTGCAAGATTCAAATAATGATATATTCCTGCAGAAAATTTACATTTGAGAAATATATATTTTTCAATGAGTAGGAAATTGGGATATATTATTCATATTTTTGGAGAGGATTTATTTACTTATAATATAAAATTAATTTTTATATACATTTTTGTTTAATTAAAAGGGTTTATTATTTTAAAGCATTTCTTTTGAAGCTTTAGGAGGTAAATTATTAGAGCCTTTAAATGAATAAGTGAAAGACAAGATTTTTTCCTCCAAAAGGCAATTAGTCAGTATATAAAGCAAGCTATCCCGTTTTAAAATGTAATTTACAGTCTTAACTTCCTTCAATACTAGTCTAAAATGTTTATTGAAGAAGTAAGAACATGAAAGTAGGTTGCATAAGATCCTAATGATGTATTTCTAGAAATTTACATAAAATTATATTTGAGAAATTCTTTTCTTTCCTCAGTAAGTTGGAAGTTATAAATTGTAAATTCTGTGTTTTTTTGGGTTGTACTTATAAAATATGTTTCTTATATGAAATTAAGAAAATTCAGTTCTTGTAAAAGAATTTTTAGGTTTTCATGAGATGAATTATTTGTCTTCAAATGAATAAATAAATTAAGGATATTAATTTCTTCCTTCTCAAAGTACAATGAAAAGTAACTGAGATTAGTATCTAAAGAGAGTATAACTATTTCAAGTTAAAAATCATTTATACTTTTCTCAGTTTCATATTCAGTGCTTATTTAAAATATTTCTCGCTGATGGAAATTTAATGTAAATACAGTGGTGGCAAAAAGTCCTGAACACACTCATTTTTTAGCGTAATTTTTGTGTTTGACTTCATTTTTCGTTGTGAAATTATCGCACTATCTTAAATATTGTTATTGATTTTAATGTATTTTTTTATGCTCATCTCAAATCTACTACTAGTTTCTTAATGACTAAAATATTTTTTGTAGTAAAGCTGCCTGAACACAATAATGTGAAATATGTGCAGAATAAACCAATATAGAATAACATAATATGCAAAGAAAAATAACATGAAAATTGACAAATACGGTATATTTAATAAGCATTTTAAAAATTACATTGTTGTCACATGTTAGAAAATCAATATTTTATGGGCCAGCCGTTTGCTTTAATTACGGCTCTACATCTTTTTGGCATGGAATGCACCAATTTCAAAAGAACATCTTTCGTAACAATATGGTTGAAGGAAAATATTAAAGCATCAATTAATTCACGTTTGTTTGAAGGTTTTTTCTTTGAAATTTCATAACAAATTTTTAACCATAAGTTCTCTATCGGATTAAGTTCGGGAGACTGTCCTGGCCAGTTCATTCTATTCACAGTATGGTCTTGCAACCATTTCTGGACTACCTTTGCACGATGACAAGGAGCGTTATGGTCCTGAAAAATCCATGATTGATTCCCAAAAAGATCTCTCGCAGTTGGTAGCAATTTATTTTGTAGTATTTCAATGTAATCCATAGCTTTCAATGTTCCGCTAACGATGTGAAGTCTTCCAACACCATGAGAAGACATACAACCCCATACCATCACTTTTGTCGGGTACTTTACTGTGGGCTTCAGACACTGAGGGCTGAATTCCTCATGAGTGCGTCGTCTTAAATAGGCACTATTTTGGTTGCCAGAAATACAAAACTGACTCCCTCGTCACTAAATATTACCTTTTCCCAGTCTTTAATAGTCCATAATGAATGTTTCCTTGCCCACGTCCAATCGCCTCTTGCGTTGAAATTCAGTCAATAATGGTTTTGGGCGCGCATTACAGCCTCGTAACCCAATTTCCAGCAGTCTTCCTCTAACAGTTCTTGGGCACACACTCACATTTGATGTCAAAGTCCATTGTTTCAAAATTTGCGAGGAATTAAGCTTTCTGTTTGAAAGTGAAATTCTGTGCAATAACCTGTGTTCACGTAATAATATTTTTCTTCGTCGTCCTGATCGCCCCCTGTCCGCAATAAAATTTGTTTCAGAAAATATTTTCAAAGTTTTCACAACAGTAGAAAGGCCATATGGTACTTTAGCAGCAATTTGGCGCATAGAATAACCTTCTTCCTTCAAATGTATTATTTTGTACCTTTTATTCTCAGGCAGATATGAAAATTTAGCCATAATTCCAATATTTTCCACAAACGCACTTCAAATTGCTTTCAATACACTATTTTCCACAAGTACGCACACAACTACATTCAATACAATAAACCACGTTTCACCTTTTTCTTTCAACCCCTTATCGCTACTGCTCTCTGATTGGTTGAAATAACGGAGCATTTCATTGGTGGAAAACACACTCATTCTTACAGTGAAATTGTGCTTTCTTGTCAAGGTTTTTTCAACATATCAATGAAACTATTTATTTCAGATGAAATCTACAAACAGATTCGAAATCAGCATAAAAAATACATTAAAATCAATAACAATATTTAAGATAGTGCGATAATTTCACAACGAAAAAGGAAGTCAAACACAAAAATTACGCTAAAAAATGAGTGTGTTCAGGACTTTTTGCCACCACTGTAGTATGTATTAATATATGACCTAATTATAATTATTTTTAAAAAAAGAATAGAAAAAATATATGGTTTATATTAAGAATTTGTGCAATTGGTTTAACACACAAATGAAGTATTTAAAAGAAATCAAATCATCAACGCTTGATTGGAAAATTTGGCAACCTGATTTCTGTACCTGAAAATACTATATTAACTTTGATATAGAGTAAAAAGTATCACTGAATGATTTGTAATCAATAATTTGTATTACTTCTGTAGTTAGTTTAATGTATTAAGTCTTTCAAACAAAGGTAAACAAAATCTATATTTTTATTTCTTAATAACTTAGTTCACATTCAATTTTGTATTTATTTTTAAAGTTATAGTAACCTGAAAAATTTTCATGAATAATTCACAAGAAAGCATGTATTAAAAGTTTATTCCACAATGTATTAATTACAATTATTTGTGTAATGTAATTCAGTCAAATGAAAAACTCCATATACAAAAGAAAATTTTTATTTCAAAGAAAATTTCAATACTATATATATACACGTATATAATTAACAATTTCTCTCATCCACAATATTAGTTCAATTAAAATGAATAGTAATAAAAACACAATTATATAAATACAATGATGTTCTACATTGAAAATTCACTAACAAATATTCTCTAAAAGACTAAAATTATAAGTACATTTAGCCTTATAAAAAACATGAGTTAGTATCGGATTCAAACAAAATTCTTATAAAACACAAATAAAAATGAATTAAAAGAGTACTCTGAAAAAAAAGTCAGGAATGTATATAATCCATGTTTTCGTTTGTTTTGAATTTCCAACAAAGTAGCCACAACACAAATATTTTTACATATTCTTACATTCAAATTAATATCTAAGGTAGAAAAAAATAACACATTCTGAAATTTATACATAAATATTAACCTTTCAATTTGCTGTATTTGGTATAAAGTCGTAAAAGATAACATTAGTTTTCGGCTTCTATCAATAGTTTTCCAAATATACCTTTTACAAATTGTGCCACTCATCTTGTAAATAGTAAAATTAATACATTTTCTCATTTGAAAGTTCTAAACAAGATATTTACGTATATTTGTGTTGTATTACTTATTTTTAATATACATATATTAAATGCATGACCTTGCAGTAATTTACAAACACACACTCCTTTTTTTAAAAATATTCCACATTATAATACTTGAAAATATAAGGCAGGTTTTTCTGAACTTCCAAGGTGTTAATATGCAATGGAGGAAACTAGGATAAAAGCAAAACAAATGTAAACGAAAAGTGAAATATTATCAATTGCAGCACATAAAGGTATAGATTCTTTTTTATCCAAATTTAACTAAATAGAATCAAGATTTTGGTATAAAAGAAATTCATTTTGGAAATCAAATCTTTTGATCATTTAACATCATTATGTTTGATGAAATTCAAGGTTCTTTAAAAAAGATACTATTCATTAATTACAGATACAAATAAGATAGTAACACACGAGAAATAATGACCCTCTACAAAGATAGAGATTAATGCGAGATCAATATAAAATAAGTTACTATAGAAGATTAACTAATGTTCTCCTGAAAAGAGAAACAAAAAAATTATGATTAAATCTGTTAAATATTTTTACTACACTAAAAATTGGAAATTATAATTGTCATCAACAAAATATTATAAATGATAGTGCAACACAGTAATTTTTTTTCATCTAAAATGTTAGACTTCTTTTTAATAAGTTATTTTAATTTTTTCTTTAAAATCATTATATATTAAATATTATTAAAAAGAGTAAAAAATATAACATAACAATCACACAATCAATGGTTGATGGAAGCATTTTGTGTATAAACTAGGTTTGAAGTTTTTGGTATTACTATAGCTTTATTCAGAATTATTTTTATTTACATGCATTCTTTTGACTCAGTTCTTGCTTTAATGGAATTCAGAAGTAAGTGTAAACCAACATTAATTAAACTTTTTGAGTGATAACTAACCCTACTCCTAATGTCATAGAGCTAAGTTTACATTTTGTGTTAGGCCATATTTAAATAATTCAGAAAGATGCTAAGACTTATTTGATAATGATCAAGTAGTTTAGGACAAAAAAAGAGAACTTATAATTATATAGAAATTTTATTTAAAGTTCTTTTTTTGCTAGAACCACACACATGCACATATGTGAAGTATCTGAATTATAAATTAAAAATCTTCTTTCCAGAAATTAAGGGCAATACATTAAAATACAGAATGTGTATTTAAATTAATTTTCCTAAACTGAAATTTTATTATCAATAATTTAATTTGAGATTGCTTTTAGTTATACCAATTGAAATTTCAAATGATATTTAAGCTTCTCTACCGCGTCAAGGTAGCAGCCACGGAGAAGTGATTACAGATGAATCTCTACAAATAGGGAACAAAATTAACTTCTGAAAAAATATGATGTTTTTGTTTGTAAATCACTTGCAATATTTAGAATTGAACATGACTGAATTTTACTATGACAATTATTTTACTGGGAAAGTCATTACAAATAAGATATGAGTTTTTATTCAGTTTAAGAAATCTTTACTTCAATGTTTCAATATCATTACTATTGAGACTTTAAATTTATGTGTACAACCAGGTAATTTTTTATACAGTTATCCATTTGCAAAAGTTTAAAAGTATTCTTTTTTTTATTTAAATCAAGTACAAACATTGTCAATCAGGAGTTTCTACAGCATATGGATCTAAAACCTACAATAAAAAGGAACATAATTAAAAAATACAATATAAAGGAATTGCACATACCATTTTTGCCAGAAATTTAAATATATAGACTTAAAACTTTTTAAATGATTCTTGTGAATCAGGAACTCTAAATTGGACCTAAAACTGCCTATAATAAAAAGGAACATGCATGTATTGCACTTACAGATAAATCATTAGGAATTATTAAACTCCTAGTTAATCAGCATTGCACTATAATCTAAAAACACCTAAAAATACATATATTGCACATGTATATCTGAAAATTTTAAAATTAGTTAAAATAAATATTAGATTAATTACTCTTTTACAGTTATTTTACCTTAAATTAATAATGTTAAAATTGGAATACACTTTCGATACTGATTTTGCTGCTAAAACCAGACTTGTTGACACACTTTGACATTCTTCTTGTGTAGGCTTTCTCAATGTAGCTGAGGGTTTTCGAGAAGTCTTCCTTTTTATTGAAACATATCTCTGTGTCTTTATCTTTTTATTTGGTGGCTCCATATTCATGTTTTTGATGCAATTTCTTGATTTGCTTTAGCTAATAAATGTGATGAATCAACAGCATTTCTTAAAAAACTTAAAATAGTATCATAATGTTCTGGGGATGCTTTATCTATTAGTTGCATGTATTCTTTCTTAAATCCTTGGAAATTTCTGTCCTTGTAGATGTGGCCTTCAAATTATCCACATGTGCTTCTTTTTCCAAAATTCTACGATCTTCGCAAATAATCATTTCTTCATCTGTTACATGCGGATGTAAGGAAAGTCTTTAATCTTGAATAGTACTATTAATTTTATTAAAATTTTTGCTGCAAATAAAATAGATATGTTTGCATATATTCCACTGAACTGCATTATCAATGCATGAACAGGTAAAATTATGCAAACAGTGGTTGCATTTCCTACACACCAAAATGTATTCTTTAGAGCATGTAAAATTTTTTTAATCATGTATATGTCCTTACCTTTTGTAGAGCTAACTGACCATTCTTCTTCATTGTTTTGAATACATAAGCTGGTTAAACTTTGGCCAATTTCATGCCTTTTCCTCAGCTGAGCTATTTTTGACGATATCTTACCTTTCTCCAAAGAAATAAGTCGATCAAATTAACAAATTTCATTAGACTAAATAATGCTTTATCAAGTCGCTTCACTTTTTTCCCTTGGAGATACACATACTTTATCGTCCTATGTAAACTTTCAATATGCATATTGGTATTCATTCCATACCATTTCCTGTGACAATATGCCCATACTTTTCACTTCACTTGCTATATGTCTGTTCAAAATATCTTTTAAATTCTTTCATATCTTCCTTTTCATCAAACATCTTCAGTGCTTCTTTCAACATTATATTAAAGGCTGCTTCGCCTGTTTCTAATAAGACTTCGAACAATCTTGTAGGTTTCAACTTGGATTTAATTCTTTGTTATTAATCTGGAAATACTACGTCTCCAACTTCCATCCACATGCCATGTGCACAATAGTCTTTTCTCAGGAATACCAAAAACAGTCTTCCAAGCATTAAAAAAAGATTCAATAGAAATACATGCATGTTCCTTAATAGCTGCAAATGCCAGTGTTAACGTTGTAAAATCTTGTCGATTGCTTAAAATGAATGTTGCTGGAGAGAGAGAAATCCCTCTCCCTTATCATCCAAAACTAACAATGTGGCTAAATCAAACCCATATGCATTCATTCCATGTGTGAAGTCCAAGCATATAGAATCATTTCCATAAAATCTTAACATATCTTTCTGCGAAGCATTCATAATTACTAGTAGAAAATCTTATTTCATACCAGGGTATAAATCTTCATCAAAAATGTTCTGGTCCTTGATGAGAACTACAGGAGAATCCTCTCAGTTTTTCAGGCCTTCAATCCACTTGGTTAAGTTCACTACATCATTTGCATCCAAAATAACATCAGAATTTATATCGTATTATTCTTTTATATTTTTTACATCTTGCTGTGTTATTAAATGAATTCTTTCCAGTTTCTCATTCACCGAATTTCTAATATCATCCAAGATGGTTTCGACTGGGATTTTATTTTCTAGTTTTCTCGCTATATCTTCTTTTTCTTCTCTTGTTATTTTCATCCGTCCCAAATCTATCCCATGTCCTACATGGGTTTTTGTGAATTCCACAGTTTCTTTGCTTTCAATGTCTTCATACACCCCATCTTTGAAGGGCAATTTCCGTTAATCTTCTTGCTACCAGCCATTTTTATATTTCTCTTATCACCCCTTGCCAGTGGCGTAACGGAAAATAACTGGGGTCCCCTGCAAGGTTAAGTCTTACTCTTCAAACGTATCCTTGCTATATATATTGTGCTGACAAATCCTACGCTCCATAAAATCCCATAGGTGTTCTATAAGATTCAGACCAGGTGACTGCGGAGGCGAGTGCAGTTGATTTGGGACATTATACAGGACCCAAAGCTTCACAATCTCAGTGGTATACTTAGGATCGTTGTCGTGTTGGAAACGAAACGACAATCCTAGGCCGAGTTTGGTGGCATTTTCCTTTAAATTGTCTTTAAGACATCGAGTTAATCCTAATTGATTCGATATATTCCAATTTTCCAACACCATTGCTCGCCATGCGCCCTCACACCATAACACCACAGCCGCCGTGCCTTACCGTTGGTTGTAAATGCACTTTTTGAAGCGCTCTGCAAAAGCCAATTTTCTCCATACCAATTTATGACCTTTTATGCCAAAAATTCAAAATTTGCTCTCATTGGAGAATATCACAGTTCTCCCGAACTCCGGGGCTTATGAATATGTTTTTTTTTGCAAATGCTAACCGTTTCAGCCGGTTGGCCATTGAAATATAAGACTTTCTGCAAGACAGTCAACTACGGTATCCGGCCTTTTTCTTGCAGTATCCGCACAAATGTTTTTCTTAAACTTCTCGTGAATGTCAGTTTCTATTTGAGTTGTAGTTAAAAGCAGATTTTTTTCGCCAAGGATATCATACATAATTTTTCTCTGATTGTGAATTTAGATGGACAACATGTGAAGGAGGTTTGAATGTGCAAACTCCTGTAGATTTAAAGACATATTTAACACGCTGGTGGATGAATACTGCCATTCAACGGATCTGGCAATATCCCGACGATTTTTTCCATCTTTCCATATTTTCACAATGATTTTACGCTCACTAATACTAATTTCCTTCCTTTTATTTTTCATATCCTTGAATTGCTTCGTATCTCACAAAAACGTTAAAATTATAGCGTCACAGCTTTCTTAAGCTGTTTTATTTGATAACGGAATGCAAAAACTCGGTTAACCAAAAAATGCTTGTTGATAAAAATTTCAAGAATCAAGAATATTTCAAATTGGAAACGCGCACTTTTTCTGCCTACGATTTGTATACTTTGCTACAAAATTCCCGTTGTCTTATGTAGTTTTAATTCAAAATTAACGAATTCTTGCATGCTCAATATTAAATAAAAGTAAAATTCATGAAATATTGTTAGAAATTTTTTTTCTATTAAATTTTACCTTTTCTGTGTGATTTGATATGGGTGAACGCAACTTCTTTAAGCAAGTATATATATATATATATATGTTACTATATATATATATATATATATATATATATATGTATATAGTAACATAAAATGAAAGAAAAACATGGCATAATAAAACTGATGATACAAAATTATAGCACTAACAAAGCTAGAAGATTTAAACCAGATTTCAAGAAACACAACTTTAAAAAATGATGATAAAGTCTATTATAGAAGAATTAACTAAGCGTATGTATAACATGGAACAGAATTAGAACTTTAAAATGTAAGAAGCCAAAAGAGTCAATAGACTAAAATGAAGACCTATTATGATTTCTGAAGCTGTTGCTGAAATAGGACCAGCAAAAATATATTTTATGGGTCCAACCTTCCCCGTTCAGCAGAAATTTTAGACATAACAGGAAAACATAACCATATTGAAAAGTTAGGCCTAAAACCAACCACGTGTAATTGGCAACCAACAGAAAAATAAAATAAAAATAATAGAAAATATGAAAGGAAATGAATCTTTACAAAATACAAATAACAATAATTTTGAAAAGGTATAATGAAGCAAAAACTTACATGAAAAAATGCAAACAACCGGAGAGCGGAAAAAAGAACTGTACGTACGAGAGCAACCACGCTAAATGACTGTCAAAAATGACGTGTTAAGTTGGTAAAACCAGAAGCAAAAATTAGTGGCGCCACCTGGATAGTTTTTTGTAATTAAACAAAGCAAACAAAAACAAATTGAAAATAATAAAAAACAGAAGGAGAAAAAACAAAGAATAATACTTAAACATTAAAAAGGAGAATTAGAGAGATAATTTAGAAATATATTTAAAAATGAATTTACTTGGATAGTTGTATTCCAAGCAATTATTGCAGAATAGCTTAAAATTATTTTGCTTAACATCATTATCTGTGACTAAATCGTTGTTTCTTTTTATAAAATTTAAGATGATATTTCTAAACATAGATAGTTGTAGGTTACTTTCCCAAAAAGGCATTTTAATAATGTTAAAATCAAAAGAGTCTCTTTTTATCAAAAATATTACTAATTGGTATATTATTCTTAAAAATTAATTGTAGGTCTAAAAAGTTTGCAGTCATTATTATAATTGGTTTTTAATAATTTCAGATATTGGGGATAATATTTAAAACTAGGAACATAATTTACTATATTACTAAAGATGATTAAGTCATCTATGTATCTAAAAAGTAACAAGAATCGAAACTAATGTTATCATATTCATAAAAGTGCAGATAAATATTGGCTAAACAATTACTATCAGGCCCTCCTTGTGGAAGACCTTTAATTTGCTGATAATAAGAGTTATTGTGAAAAATATAATTTTCATATAGTACTAGATGAATAATAGAAAGATATTTATCATACTTAATTAGTTTATTCAAAGAATATTTGTTACAGGCTATTTTGAGAATTTTAACCATGTCCCCAATATCTATGGAATTAAATAAATCTTCAAAGTCATAGGTGTAAATAGAGATAATTTTTGTTAGAAAAATATATGTATATACTAGCTGTTACCCGCTCGCTTCGCTGGGTATTTCATGATGTTTTATAAATTTTTACTGCTTATATATATGTATAAATTATTGACATCTAAGTCCTAGCATTAAAAATTCGATTGAATTGAAAAATATACTTATACCTGTAACTGTCACCTGTTGATAAAAAAAAAAGGGCAGAACTCATCTAATTTGTATTTTCTAAAAATCTCTAAAATTGAAGTATAGAATGATGTTTGCTCTTTCGTAACTCAAAAACCAAGTGGATTCCCACAAAACCAATTTTCGGTGGATCTCTACTCCGTAAATTGAACATGCAAGCCAAATTTCAAGTCTAAATCTTACAGAAAAAAGCAAAGTTTTACTATAAATATCCCCGTAATCCCGTTGAGAGCCGTTTTCCAAAATTACCGCTCTTAGCGGATTTCAATTCAACAAAAGAAAAATACAAACCAAATTTCATTATTATAGTCCTTGTAGCTCGAAAAAAGTAATTTTTTTTTGTCAATACGTCCCAGTAACCCCCTGCAACCCCCCAGAACTTGATTTGATTAAAATTTATTCTTAGTGGATCCCTATTCAACAAAAGAAACATGCTTAACAAATTTCAAGTATATGGGTCTAACAATTAAAAATAGGAATTTTTTTCTGTAACTCCTCTTGACCCCTCGCAAACATCTTTGAGGGTCAATTTTCGTTTTACTCTTTGTTAGAGGAATTATATTCCATGAAAGGAACATGCCTACCAATTTTCAAGCAGGATGATCAAGTAGTTTGAAAATGGAAATATTTATCGATTACGCCTCTTAATCTTCCGAAATTAAACTTAGTAGTTGATATTAGCGAAACCCATTTTGTAGCGGTTCTCTACTTTACGAAAGGAATCTGCTTATCAAATTTCAAGACTGTACGTCGAACAGTTTAAAAATGGGGATAATTGTCTATAACGCTACTTGAGCCCCCGCAACGCCACTTCTGGGTCTGTTTTCACAAAACCCATTTTGTAGGGGAATTGCACTCTATGAAAGGAATCTGCATAGCAAAATTTGAAGACTGTGCGTCCAATTAATTAAAAATGCAAAAAAATTATCAATAACGCCCCTTGAACCCCCGCAACACCATCTAGGGGTCAATTTTCACAAAACACATTTTGCAGTGTATTTCTATCCTATGAGAGGAATCTGCTAACCAAATTTCAAGACTGTGAGTCTAATAGTTTAAAAAAAGAAATAATTATTTTTATCTGCCCTTAACCCCCCGCAACACCCCTTGGGGGTCAATTTTCTCCAAACCCGTTTTGTAGCGGATATTTACTCCATGAAAGAAACATTCCTACCAATTTTCAAGCAGGTAGGTCAAGTAGTTTAAAAACGAAAATATTTATCTCTTACGCCACTTAATCCCCCGCAACGCCACTTAGAGGTCTGTTTTCACAAAACCTTCTTATAGCTGATCTCTACTCTATGAAAGAAACCTCTTTATCAAATATAAAGACTGTGCGTCTAATAGTTTAAAAATGGAAATAATTTATCTATAACGCCCCTTAAGTCCCCTCAACCCCACTTGGGAGAAATTTTCACGAAACCCATTTTTAGCGTATATCTACCCTATGAGAAGAATCTGCTTACTAAATTTCAAGACTGTACGTCTAATAACTTAAAAATAGGAATTTATAACGCCCCTTAAACCCCCCGCCCCCGCAACACCCCTTGGGGGTCAATTTTCCCAAACCCCATTTTGTAGCGGATATTTACTCCAGGAAAGAAACTTACCTATCAATTTTCAAGCAGGTAGGTGAAGTAGTTTAAAAACGGATATATTTATCTATTACGCCCCTTAATCCCCCGCAACGCCACTTAGAAGTCTGTTTTCACAAAATCCGTTTTGTAACTGATCATTATTCTACGAAAGGAATCTATATATCAAATTTAAAGACAGTGCGTCAAATAGTTTAAAAATGGAAATAATTATCTATAACGCCCCCTAAGCCCCTGCAACGCCTCTTGGGGGTCGATTTTCAGCAAACTCATTTTGTAGCGGATCTCTACTCTCTGAAAGGAATCCGCTTACCCAATTTCAAGATTGTATATCAAGTAGTTTAAACATGGAAACAGTTATTATTAAAGGCCCCTTGCGTTCCGAATTTCGGAAAATCCTTTCTTAGCTGATGTCTACTCTATCAAAGGAACATGTCTACCAAATTTGAAGTCTGTAGGTTGAATAGTTCTAGAGATTTCGTGATTAGTCAGTCAGTGAGTGAGTCGCTTTTCTCCTTTATATATATAGATACAAAGGATTTCCAAACCATTACACATCACGTAAAAACGTTTAATATTAAACTTATAACTGAATGTAAAATCAAACGGTGTCTGAGTAAACGAAGCAAATAATGTATGACATTAGAGAGTATTTATAATATTCATTAAAATGGGAAATCTAACGACAGAAAACCTGGTAACTAAAATAAAAATGAACACCAAAACACTGTAAAATAATTTTCGATGTGAAATTCTTATGAAAGAAAAGTATCACTTACCTTATTTTTAGTTTCTGCATCCTAGGATGTGCTTAATCTAAAGTTTGATTATATTCTAGCATAAATACTGCAACTTTTTATAAGGAGAGTTCTTTGTTTGATGCAAAAATTATTCCATGAAAAAAGAACTGATACATTCCATTATGCTTTCTTCTCTCATTATGCTTCATTTGAATGAATACTCATAAATCTGGATCAAATTTTCATTTAAAATCCTTCCTGTGCTTTTCCAAGTATCGTAAAATTATTTTACTTGAAAAAGGCATAACAGATGTACGTTATTTACAACTTAGCTAAATGAAAATGAAATATACTAGGGGGGGGGGGATTAAAGACGGCGATTTGTTGCTTCCTGAAAAGTAAATCATATCTTTTCCCCCCTCCCTATAGCTAATGTAAGGTATACTTTTTTGTAACAGTGATGAATTTTTATAATCTTCCTAGCATTTTATCTGATTTTCAGCCTGATTTTTTTTTTTATATCTGTCAGTAATTTATGTTTAAAAAGAAAACTGCTGGAGAAAAGTATCTCTCTCTCGTCACGGGGATTACAGCAAGTAAAAAAAAAAAATGTTTTGATCTGGTTATGAATTTGGCTTAAGTGATTGACTTTGGATCGCCAATTGGAAAATCACTTAAAAATTCAATTTTAAAATATGCAAAGTGAATTTTGAGAAAATCTACGTTAATGGCATCAGTCAGGCTGTGGGCTCCCCCGCAGTGCGGGGGTGGCACGTTACGCCAGTGCCCCTTGCATTATAGTAACCATTGCGATGACAGTAAAAGTAGATTATTTTCTCACCTGTTTTACCAGATTTACTTCCAGTATTCTTAACATACAAGGAAGTAGTTTGTTTTTCTATAGTTTCTTTCCATAACTTGAAATCTTCTTAAGTGTTAAAATTATGCGTATCCTTTTCTATTCAGATATTATGTACTAAATCAACACGATCCTCCAATGCTTTTTTAGAAAGTAGTTCTACACTACAAATGTTACATCTTACCTGTTTATTCATACTTACCTTATGAATCGATTTTGCATGTCGATATAAGTTCGAAAAAGTAGAGAAGGGGTCTTATCACATTCAACACACATAAAGCTATCCATAGTTAAATAATCATTTTTAAATTAGTCAGTTTTAAAAAGAAATATTGATAATAAAAACACACAAATGTATGCAAAAAAAATAAAAAAAATATGAGTTTTTTTTTTCGATACCTACAAAGAATTCCGTCAACTATCCTTTATTACTGAAAAAAGATAAAAACAAAATTATTATTACTATAGATTAAATTTTCTTGATCATAGATAGATTACTGCGTGTTTGACACTACATTCAATTAGTTCCTATTGAATTAAATATATTTTAATTGCATTGATTATATATTAATGCATGCTTGACACTAAAATCAATTAGTTCCTAGTGAAATAAATATATTTTAAATTGCATTGCATTGATTATAGATTACTGCATGTTTGACACAAAAATCGGTTCAAAAGACAAATCAATCTGAATTCATCCACAACCTCAAAGAATACACGCGGTTTTTATTTTTTTTAAATGATTCTTTATAATAAAGAAAAAAGCAATACGGAATTAGTTTTTAAAACAATGTTGTTGTTCAATAATAATCCTAGAATAATGGGGGGGAAAATACTTACCAATGGCCAAAGAAAATTTGCTTTACCCAAACAAAAATA
>BMAO01033435.1:0-80231 GCA_019973975.1 Trichonephila clavata
TTTTCTTTTGTTTGGCCCAAGAGATTCATTTAAAGGTATGGTAAAAAGGTGATGGTAAAAAAAAAAGAATTTAATAAAAATAAACGTCAGCTGTGGGGAAAAAAGATTATAATTTTCGAAGAAATTAATTCGCGAGTGTAACTTTAAATCCAAACATTCAGTGAACGAAAAATTAAATTTCTTTTTTGTTAAATCAAAGTAATTAATAGACGGTAGAATATATTTTAATCAGGATGTTGTATTTTTCTTTGAAATTGTGAAAGAGAGTTTTCAATTTCTTTCTTTAATCAAATACTTTCTATGTTTTTGAAATAAAAGCCGTAATTTTGAGACGCTTTTATTCTCAAACTTTCATATTATTGTTTTTCCTTTTAATATTTCACTTCGTGCATTTGGAATAGTTTTATCTGTGATACTTTATTTATCGTTTCTATTTCTAAAAGTAATAGAGAAATGTCCCGTTACTCGCTGAAATCAGTTAATATTACCGTTTGCTTTGAATTATTGCTATAAATTAGCATTTAAATTTAATTTATTTAATTCAAACTGAAAATGCTTTTCTAGTTATAATTGTTAATAAAATTAGGAAGCATGGAATTAAGCTTACTGAGACAATTTTGAAGCTCAAAATGAGCAAAATCAAATAAAATGCATGCACATGCTCTATATTATGTGTTTACTATAATTCATTTTTAATAAGTTCATTTTTACTATAAGTTATTTTTTCATTTTCCATTTTAAGAACTCTCTTTTCAAAATAAAACAGTAATGCGGCATATATTAAAGTAATATGGAAAATATAAAAAAATATAGATAAAGTAGGGGAAAAATATATTTTTATGTAAAACTTGTTTTATTTCACAGATTTCAAATCGATGTAATCCAAAAGCACTTTTAAATAACTATATTTTCTAAAAATATATTTTTTCTTTGGAATATATTTAGAATTAATTTTTTCACTATATGAAGTAGATTTTCTTTAATGAGAAAATTGTTCCTATGTGATTACTTTCATCTGTATAAAATAATTACAGTAGTAATATATTGCTTTTAATGCGTATCCTTATTTCCCGTCTACTATCATTTTTCTATAATTTTTATTAAAAAAGTACTTTCCTTTAAACTATATATTATCAAGAGCAAAAAAGAATAATTAATACTTTTTTCTTCCTTTGGCAACATTTCTCAGTTCTTCAGTCTAAAACTACCATTCATACTTTTGTGAAGAAAATTCAATGGAGTAATCATTTTCCTGAATAGTTATTTTTGTATCTTCTCTCAATTTTCGAAATTTTCATCCAACGTGCTATATTTTCTCCTTTATATCTGATTTTGACTCAGTGTTATTAAAATAAATGACATTTAAAACTTTGCATACGATCAAATATTAAAAATGATTAATTTTTTGTTATATCTAAATATTTGTGCGGTACCAGTAATGTACAGGAGGCCACATTTTTTGGTGATTGTTTGATTTTAGTTTAATAAATTGTTTTAAGATAAAAGCTTTATATAAATACAAATTTGAAGAAAATAAATAAAACCTGTCATAATTTTAAGGAAAAAAATGGCTATATGTCATAGAAAGGAAACATCAAAATAATATAAACTGTTGCCAAGGAAATATTTCATATTGCCAGATCTTACTTTGATTGTACTAAAAGGCTTATTCTCAAAAAAAAAAAAAAAAGGTTTTTGGTTAAATAAAATAAATATATTTCTGTACTTTTTAAGGAGAATCCTTAAATTTTTAGTTTCATGATTTAAAATTTTCTAAATTTACTCTTATCAGAAGTAAGGAATCGCTAGAAATTTATAACTAGTAATATACTCCAAAGATGTGTAATTGAAGTAAAACTATCACCATTTATTATAAAAAATATTATTAAAAATAAATCTTACTACTTATAAGTAATAAACATTTGACATCACTCTTTATTTTTATATAAGATAGAATCAATTATACTTAAAAATCTTCATTACAATTACAATTTTATCAGTACAATAGAAAACAAAATCATACATTATTTTTGAAACTAATGGTTAGATATTTAACACACACACACACACACACACACACACACACACACACACACACACACACACACACACACACACACACACACACACACACACACACACACACACACACACACACACACACACACACACACACACACACACACACACACACACACACACACACACACACACACACACACACACACACACACACACACACACACACACACACACACACACAGCGCACACGAGCGCAAGCTCGTGAATTACGTTTAAATATTCGTACAAAGTATTGCTAAGCTTAAGCAAAGATAGGGTTTTATTATATTGTGATCCGATTAGACTCTTAAAACTTTTTTCGAATTGATTTGGGACTTCATAATAAATTTTCTTTGAAAAGCAATTAATATTTCCAAGAAATGTGACAAATACAAGAATTAAATCATATTCTCCATACACTTGTAGTATTAATTTCAATGATTATGATCTTATATATAAGCAAGTTACTGTGACATTCATTACATATGGCTTTACTATTTGGGGTACTTCTTTTAAGATTATTCCTAAGCTTTTTGGTGTATCCAGAGACATATTTTTCTTTGTACATCGAGGGTTATCGTAAAATATTTATGATCCAGTTTTTGTAATATCTGGGTTTCCTCCTATTGATATCTTTTACCTCCAATATAATCCCCACGAAAACCTTGATTTTTACCCCAGTTTGAAAAATCGACTCTATTGAAACTTTTCATTCTATTCCGCTGAATAAATCGTTACTTGGTAAAAGATCAATATTTTAAGAAAAGACGACATTTTTACTTGTTGCGTGAGTCTGGAGGAAGAAGAAGCTGAAATAGGATGATAAGATTTTCAGGTATTTTTTGAAAGTTCTCTAGATATTATAATGCCTTATTTTTTTAGAAAATGTAAAGCAATCGAAAATTTCATTTCTTTGCATTCTTTGCTTTGTCTGTCGTAAGTTGTCCAAAAGATACAGCACTTTTAACTAATAATTACTTAAAAGTTTTTTTATCCTCAAAGCGTAAAATAATATGAAATTGCAATTGGAAATACCAAATTCTTTTCCCGTTTCTTAGACGCGTTAACAAAAAGATATTACAAGCCAGAATATGTGCAGTCTTTTTTCTCCTTTTCCCTTAAATGTATTCTGAAGTTCAAGTGCTAATTATTACTATAGTAAATCATTGGAAAGTGCTAATATTTAAACCTAATTAAAATATTTGAATTAATTCTAAAAGTATGCATTTAGTTAAAAAATATTTTCTTCTCACTATTTGTTCAATATTTTAAGTATAATTTAAATATTGATATTTGTAATATTATTATTAAATTAATATATTCTTTAATTTTAAAACTACAATAATTACTTCCCATTTTTTAAGCGTTTTGTACTTAATTTTCTTAAAAATAATCATTATAATTGAAACAAAAATTTATGGTTTATTTTTGTTGTAATAAAAATATATTTTCTCTTTAATATATATGTATGAGGAAATTCAAAATACAATTTATGTAAAGAATCTGTTATCATAGTTTTCTTTTTATTTATTTTTTTAAGGTTAGAAGTTTTGAGAAATTTAAAATGGATAAAAAAAATACTTATCGCTCGAACAAAACATAATTTATTACAAATTTATAAAAACTAAATTTTTTTAGAAATATCCGGGTAATTGCAGTTAAATTAATTTAGTTAATAAGTTATACTGATGAATAAATATATTTCTAAATAGTTAAGAGTTGAACTATACGAATAGGTGAATTATATGAAAAGTTGAACTATGTTTATTTTTTATAAGTGCAAAAAAATTATTTATATTTTTTCTCAAAAATACGGATCCTTAGGAATAGTACTTTAGAATGCTTTGTCATATTTATATATTGAAAATAAAATTTTGAAAGAATATTTAAAACTCTATTATTTGAGTGTATCTGTTTACTCACAGCATGTTTATCTAAATTCTTTAAAATAATGCATACATTTTCAGTACGTATTACACTTATTTATAGTTTATTGAAATGCTAGTGTAAACAAAAGAGGAAGGAATTGATAGTTTAATTAAGATAAATATTGGTATTGTAATATTTTAAGAGGGAACATTATTAGCTTACTGCTTTGAAAATAATATTTTATTATATTTTATAAATTGTAATTATAATTAATTTGCAATTATATGAAACTTTGAATTTTCCCTATTAAATAGGAAATTAGTTATTTAAACATATAAACGCTAATTTCATTTCTGAAGAGGAATATACTAGACCTATTTATTTCTTGAAAGAAAAATTCCACCACTTTACTGTACAACTCTGATTTTACAGCACGGAACAATCATGATAAAAATTATTTTATTTACATGATTAGAAAAAATTCAAGATCCGATCAAATATCACAAAACTGACAAAAATACAAAATCCGATCAAACATTACAAAATCTGACAAAAATACAAAATTTGACAAAAGCACAGATGAAATAATTTAAGACAAATATTTTACATTCCATTTTGGGTAAAATTTCAGCAACTTACACTTAATTTTTACTTTCTTTATGAAGTAATTTCAAAATATAGTCTGTAAAGCTAAAATTTGTACAAGGAACCTTTTCACAATTTCCATCAGCCATGGAATCAAATAATTTTTTAACACCATAATTTTCTAAATAATCTTCACTTATGAAAGAAGAAGCTGTATAAAGGGCTTTTTGGACTAGACTGGAATCTCTGGCATTGCCTTTGGTCACTTCGCAGAAGGTTTTCTGTACACAGCTAGGGTTTTCCAAAGCTCTTTCTCCGAAAACGCTAATGCCTTCAAGAAAAGGATACATAAGGTTTTGTTCAATTAACTGTCTAGCCCTGCTACCTGTTGCTGTAGTAATAGCAGAAGGAGCATTGTTCCCCATATTTTTAATTAAGGTAGGCAAAATTGCTGCTAGAAGAATACTTATTGGTATGGCTGTAGCTAGCAAAAAAGTTGCAGGATCTTTCTTGAGACTTGATAATAATCCACTAGGTTCCGGTTTTTCTTTTTGAAATTCCTTCATCATCCCCATAATGGCAGCCATTTGCTCTGCATCATACGGATTACGTTTCCAAGAATCTACTGGATAATAGTAATCGAAATTTTGTTGTGGAGGAGCTCCTTTCAGGTTCGCTTTGGGAGGCTTATATTCGGCAGAATTTGGTTCGTCTCCATCCCACATGTTCCAGTCAACATTCGATCCACTTGCTTTCATGTTGTCCTTTGGGGAAATGAACTGAGGTTTTGATTTAGGAAATTTAATTTGCTTGCTATAGCTGACAGGAGGTGGAGAGCTTAATGATGTCGTTTCTTTCAAACCAGTTTCTTTTCCAGATGGGGAAACGATTTTGCTTTGTTGTAGGTTATCTTTCACATTCGATGGCCATTGCGAGTTAATTTTATAATCATCAGGAGGGCTGTAAATAACGGCATTCTTACGACCTGATCTAAAGTTCTGTTCAGTTAAATTTTTTGAGGATCCACCATATTCCTTGGAGCAATTGATATCACCAAGTGTTGCCAATATTATTAAGAAAATACAAATACTTGTTGCTTCATGATGGCAAATGATGTTTGTGCTGTAGATAACTCAAGACAGCTGTTATGCTTATTGGAAATTTCACCGAATCTTATATACGTCTTTTCATGCTCTGCTTGCTGAGACCGAGGTAAGAAATTGTTATGCAAGAATTTCATACATTTGCCCAATTTTTTTCCTTTTCAGTTATTCCTTTTGTATGGGGGTAGTAAAACATGTCGATTATCTCTAAATATTAACGGATGGTTAAATGTCTTTCAGAAATTTTCTGGTTTATTCATGAGGATGCGTACATTTTATCAATGGAAGGTCGAGAGTTAAATTTCGGATTTTTTAAATATCATCTCTGAATAATCAGTTTTGAAAGCTAAGAGCGTTTGTTTTAGAACTAAACATGTGAATAAGGATGGAACAAATGAACTATTGCGTTCAACATAACTGAATTCTAATACTAAATGTAATGATTTTACAACAGTTTATGTTTTCTCAGGCAATTATAAATATAAAACGTAGTCAAAAATTGAAAGTTAGCTTATTTTTGTAGAAGACTTTGCAGCAAATAATTACGCCTAATTAAATTCTACTTGCCTTCAGAAAACGAAGAAAAAAATCAGCCTATTAATTAACAAGGAAAAAATGTCAAGTTATACAAAAATCAACTTGGTTAAAAGTAAATGTGATACTTAAAAATTAATATTGCTCCAGATTGTTTTAAAATAACTTTGCATTAAATATTTCATAAATAATTAAAATTTTAACTTACTACGTATCATTTGAGTATTAAAACAGAGTTATTTGAGTACAAATAAAAAAGTGAGAAATTATCGTTTGTATATTAAAATAGCATTATTAAATATAAATAAAAAATTGAAATATCGTCTGCAGAATATAAGAAATAGCATAAACGAGCGTATTATTATTCAGTAATTTTTTTCTAGTATATCTGGCAACTATATTTGTTATTCTTCTCTTTCCGTTTGTATTAAATTTGGCAAACAGTTTAGAAGACTAAAAAAGGGAGATTTATTTTATATTTTTGTATTCAGGCGATGTATAGTAAAAGTATCAGTTTTATAATTTTAATGAAGGGATGTCTCTTCTGTACATTTAACTTACATAACGGATTAAAGATATGTGGCTAAAGTGTAAGCATTCTAAAGGCTTAGTATGAAAATAGTAAATAAATTTTATCTAGCTAACGCCATTCACTTCAAATTAAAGTTTGAAATATGTTTCCAAATTTTCAGATTTCGATAGGATTTTGGTAAGTTTAAATATTTCAAAGTTCTAACATTATATTCAAGTAAATGGTAATTGAAACTAAACAATACTTATGTTCGTAAATTTTAATTTTTTAAGAAATTTTAATTGTCGATCAAAGAAAAAATTCTCGATTTCTTAAATATGTACGAGTTTTATTTATTAGTATAACATTACAGAAAATTTAAATGCATTTTTATAAAGTAAATATTAGTAATTTATTTATTTGTATTTCTTTCATTAACATATACATTTTTACATACTTTTTAATCAGCTCAGGTCTCATTCAGTTTTGAGTGTAATTAAATGTTTTTACTGCATATTCTGCTTTAATATTCATGATTTTACAAATAATAGTACTTCATAGTAAAATATAATAATATTTCAGCACAGAAATGCATTCAAAAACATCTTTATGCTCATCGATATTTATTTTATAATATATCATATCAAAAAATGATTGGTTTATCATATTATATTTTCTATCGCAGTGCATCGCAGGATATTTTGAATTTTATGCAATTTTTAAAATAATATAACCATTTCTTATGAAAATTTAAAATGTCCATTTTATCTGTAATAAATTATTCATAGTTTTTTTTCTTTTGAACTAAAAAAAAGTACTGTAAGCTGTAACTCATGTCAACTGTTTAAAGAATATTACAAAATGATTTGTATTTTAGTTCTAATTGTTTGTCAACAATTTCTTTTTAAATTTCTAAATTTATTTATTTTTCATGCTTGTATTTCCCCGTTGTTAGTTCGCAGATATATAAATTAAAAAAAAAACAATTTTTGGAACACAAAATTTATTTTTCTGAATCAAAAGCATAATCTCTTTAAATAAGAATCTAATAATTTACAAACTCTTAACAGATTCTTTTTGTTAAAAAAAAGTAATGTGCATTGTTCAAAATATTTTTAATCATTTTCTTTTTGAATATAAATATATTTTACAAATTAAATTAATACTATGTAATAAAACTAAAATTAATTAATTATCCTTTATTTATGTATATTATACTCTATTATATACACTTACAATTAGAACTTAATATTTGTATTTATAGCATCCAATATAAGCGTTCGATTTGGTGATTGACTAGCCTTTTAATACATATATTATTCATCATACATTAGGGTATAATTTTTAATAATTTGTTTGGAAATAACATTATTTTGTTTTTAACAACACTTTATACTGAGACATCTAGAAAGTAATGAAAATGCTCGTGTTAACCCTTGTTATATGGTTTAGTCTTAATTAAATTCATTCTATGGATACTTAAGTGATTTTGACAATGAATTTAAAAATGTTTAAATTAAAGCCATGAGAAAGGTAGCTGAGCATTCTCCTAATTTTCCCACTTCACCACGGATGGAATTTGATAACACATTTATATCTTAAGTGCATCATCTTGTCTACTTCGATGTCATAATGATGTCTTGAAAAAAACTTGTGTAGAAATTTTTGCGGTATTTTACATTTTTTTGAGGAAAAATAAAGTTTTCTATTGAAAACAATCTGCAAATACGATTAAAGTACCTTACAACAGAAAAGAATAAATTTATTGAACTTCTTACAATGATTTGAATTGATTGAACAATTTTGAACCATAATTTCATTGGCAAGGAAAGTTTTATTTGTATATAGGTAGGTAAATATATAAAGCTAATGAATTATCATGGGTAAAGATGTGAATTCCTCAAATCAAAATAGTGTCTTTTTTAATGTAAGTAGGATATAGCTGCAATTTTTAAAATAATGATAATATAACAATAGACAAAAACAAAACAAAACAATGTTTGAAAACTTTTATATGATTTTTTTGTGCCATGTGATATTATTTTTACTCTCTTTATATTCTGAAAACGCCCTTCTAAAATTATAAGTATAATTATCTGATCCTTTTTAAAGGACTGCAATTTCTAAAACAAAACTTTAAAATAATATATTCAAGAGAAACAAATTACAACGACTCTTAGTATTTTTATACTAATTTGACATTTTTGTAAAATAATGAAAATCATAATAGCATAATAAGTACTGATCGTAACTAGTTTTCAGACAGTTCAAAGGAATTACACGCCTTTTCATGATATTCCCAAATCCAATTTTAAAATGAAAAAAAAAAAGCTTTCGAAAAAGAAACTTTATGAAAAGTATATAATTGCAACACTCTGCGCTGAATTAAATATTTCTCCTGAGACCTAAGCTCTCAATTTTACATTTCAGCTTCAAAAGTAACGAATCCGAATTTTTTTTAAAAAAAAAATGGATAGAACTCGAAAAGTATGTCAAAAAAAGAAAATATTCACTTAAAAGTCTAGAAATAAAAATTTGGCCAAAGAATTTATCCCTTTCTGTTTTTTTTTTTTGTCAGAGGAAAAAGAGAAATGTCAGACGCTCAGGTGGCAATAACATGCTATATAGCAGCTGATTTCCTATCCGTCGGCTGGATAACTCTACGCATGCGCTGCATCCGATGACGTCATCGGGTCTTCAGGTGAGATCCGCCACGGACTATCTCACTCCGTTCGCAAGCCTTCGTTTGCTGTATAGGTAAAAATTCTCGCTCTGCAAAACTCTGCAGAGAGAAAAAGACTCAGTTTTCTTGGCTGAAGCAATCTTTTCTTGCACGCGACAAGGAGTTGTCTGCACGGAAAAAGGGATTTATTTTTTGTGGCACGCTTTTTGGTGAATTTTTTCCGTGCAACTACATGTGCAAGACAGTCGTTTTGTTGGTGCCACTGAATTCCATTTAGGAACGCCTAACTTTTATTTTTATCTCATGACTCTTAGAGTGTTGGTCATTGCACTTCAAACTGATAAAGGTTAAGCACCAAATGATGGGCACAATCTTCTTTTCCTACCCAAACTGTCTGCTCATCAAATATTAAATACTTTAATTACATTCTCGGAATTTTTAATTCAGAGGAATTGCCCTTGCAATATTTTTCTTTTTCAACAAGTCATTGTCCTTAAGAAAAGACTTAGTCACTTCTATTTTTAAAAAGAAGTGCGTTTATATCTTAGTTGTAAGTAACAATATGGTCAATGGATGCAGAAGGTATTTTATATGAAAAGAGGGTTATAGAGATCGCGTTGTTTGACCACGGTGCTGTAATCATTGGTATCAGATACGCAATATTATTCTGGAAAACAAAACTCAAGAATTATTTATACTAAAATGGATACAATGATTAAGCTTTTTTGTTGAAAAGACTTTAGTGGAATAAGACAGTAAATTTGTGACCAAACAACAGCTTTGACTTTGAAATTGTATCAACTGATTATATTCCACTGAAAAACACTTTTGAACAACAAAGAGTACAAATAGGTAAATTTTCTGCGAATTTAAAAGCACCTTATCCATTTACTATGCACGTTTCTCTTGCACATTATATTAATACTCTTAAAAATATACTCTTTCAAATTTTTTTTACTTATTCTTATTCTTTCTTTTCCTTTTGCCTTTTAATTCTTGCATGAAAATTCAATGCATTTTCCACCATAACTCAGCAATTATTAGTGAATGATTAAATATTGATTGATGATTATATAATAATTTTAAACGGGAGTCATATGAAATAAAATTAAAAAAAAAGATAATTCATTAAGAATTTTTTTTTTAAAAAAGTAAGCTTTGTACAATATTTTATTATGCTAAAATGTTATGCATTAAAAACTAAAAATTATGCTTCTATGTAAGAAGAAATAAAAATAGTTAAATTTTTTTCTTGAAATAACGTAATTATAAATCTGCTTATATTTAAAATACTTTAAATGTAATTATAATGAATGAAACCACTAAAAGTCTTGCACTTACCTTGAAGAGAATTTTGGGAAACCAATAAGCAAATTTTTAATAGGTTCAAACCGAGAGGATCATCACGAAAATAAATTGAGAGTTCAAAAGAGAAGCAAATGTAGAAAAAAATAATTACCGTTATTCTCATGATTTTCCTGCTATTTAATATAAAAAAATAGCTTTTGTTTTTCATGAAATTCTTAAGACACCAAAATTTTTATATCATCGAATAATTTAGAATATTTCCTAACAGATAGAGAAGTCAGAAATACTATTTTTTGGTGTAAACTAAAATGAGGCTTAATTTTATAGTTACAATCTTTTATAAATTAAAAAAAAACATTTATTTTTTGATGAATACAAAAGTTAAATTCATAAAGTCAAAATATTTTATACATGGATTTTTTTTATGTTAGAAGGTATAGTTGCACAACAAGAAAAACGTTATTGCTATCAGTTCACACAAAGATGAAATAATCGAAGATTGTATTATATGCTAGTTATTAATGATTTTACTTTCAACTCAATTTTAAAGAGGGAAACTATATTTCTATAAGTTTCATATATTACAAAATTTACCTAAATTAATAATTAGATTATATATTTTATGAAACATATTTCCAAATATTTCTAATTCTAAAATATCGTAGCGTTTTTATTTCAAAAGCATACCCATACTACAAATTTAACCAAACACACCAACTATAATATGAGGATGTTTTCCAATTATGAAATATAATTTTTAATTATGCAATAAAATTATTTTTTTTCAGTCGATACCATTATTTTAGTTTAGAAAGGTTTCCTTTTCTCCTCACATTTCTGTTTTCATATTCATATAATTTCTTCAACAAGAGAGTTAATGAATAATAAGAAAAAGATAACTATTGTATACATTTTTGAGTCATTTTTAATATGATAATCAACGTAGCTAAACATTTTCGACTGTATTTTAAGAATTAAACTTATAATTCAATAATAAGATATAAAATCTCTAATTTTTCTCTTCTTATATGGGTATTATATTTTTAAATAATATCTTAAATTGTGTAGTATAACTATTTTAATCAATTCCTAAAATATATTTTATTTTATCCAAATATTTTTAAACAAGAACTAACTTATAGAGCTCAAGAATACTTTTGCTTATTCTCAAAAGTATTCTTGATAGATGCATGTAAAAATATTCCAAATGTAACTACTAAAATTTAAAATAATAAAATGCTCATTCTTAGTAGAATAAATTTAATGTCCTTTTGTAAACAATGCATTTTGAAGTATATGTGGGTTAGGAAATATTTAAATCGAATTGGGAATATTTGTTTCAAACAAAATCTTGGGTGCATTGGAACGAAATATTTTATCTGTATTATACGATCTGAAATATTTTGAGTATTGTTATATTTATTTAGGTATTCCTATTAAAGACTGATGTAGGAAAAATATTAAATTCATTTATTGAGCTAAACTAAATAGCAGAATATTTACTTTTATGGAAAATTTAATATATGCCTTACAAAGCCTCATGAAATAATAATTTTTCTTTATTTTCTAGCCTATATATAATTCATATTATAATATTCATTTTTTATTGTGGATGAAAGTATCGAGTTAATGCCATTCAAACACAAAACAAATGAACCAAAACGTTTTTATTGCATATATATTTCTACAAAATAGAATAATTTAATAGTTGTATGTAAATTTTTAATGGAATTAATTTTGCTAACATTTAAATTATCTACTTAAAGATGCGTTGTAGTTAATATCTATTATTTCTGAGCAATATATATATTTTTTAATTAAAAGAAATAGAATTGCGTTCTATTTTATTCTTTCATACTTAAACAAAAATATATTTAAAATTAATTAGAAAAATATTATCTCAAAACTATAGTTAACGAAAGGGTTGCATGTTAAGCAAAATCAATCAGACATGAAAAGTACTCGTATCAAGAGTTTAATAATGAAATTTAATTTATCATCTTGAATATAATATGATATTGAATTAACATAAACAAATTGTCATTTGATAAAGGTTTTAAATCATCTGTGTTTTAACATATGTGTTGCTTTTATTAAAGCAACAAATCCACTACTTTTTATAAGTATTTTTTCCCTTAAAATATATAATTCCTAAAGTTTTTATGATGCAAATATTGCGTGCAACAAATTTTAATATTAAATTTCTTTAATTGTAAGTTTTAAATTATTTTATTCTATCTACAAAAATAAAGTTATTCAATAACTTAAAATGCATTCCAGTAACTTTGGATTTTCAAATTATTAAAGTTTCTAAGATCTCATTATATATTTTTACTTGTAGTGATATATATATGTTACTGTAAGAGTTTAAGTTTTTATACTCAAGAATTATGCTATAGGAAAAAAAGAAGAAAAAATCGGAAAAGCTATCGTTCTAAAAATTATTCATATTAATGCTTTTCTTTATATTACTTTTAAGGTGAAATTTGTGAATCATATACCATCGCTTCAGCATAAGAATTAAAAAAATCCTTTTTTTAATGTAATATTAAATTAAAAAGTACCCACCTTTTTCAGGAAAGTGTTCACCCCCCATTTTATTTAACACCTTGCTTGATTTTTTATAATTACTTGCATAGGAAACATTTTTGACGTTATCTATACAGCAACATAGCCTAGAGGAAGCTGGTCTTTTGTTAACGTTGTTTGGAAGTTCTTTCCGTTGCTGCTTCGATCTAAGGAAAAATGCAAGTTATTAAAGTATGAAAAAGATCAAATTTTTCTCAAGCCAAAGAATACCCATCCTTTTCAATAAAATAACTTCACTGAGAAAATGGACGTTTTAAAATTTTATTTCAAAAATGTACCTTGACAGACTTTTATTCCAAATAAGAAAATAAGAAATCTACAATAAATACAGGTATTCATAAATCATATAAAATGTACCAATTTTCTTTAAAAAGTAATTATTATTACTTTATTGTTATATTAATTTGATTTTTAGTATATTAAGTATATTGAGAGAGAGAGAGAGAGATTTGATTTTTAGTATATTAAGTATATTGATTTGATTTTTAGTATATTAAGTATATTGATTTGATTTTTAGTATATTAAGTATATTGATTTGATTTTTAGTATATTAAGTATATTGATTTGATTTTTAGTATATTAAGTATATTGATTTGATTTTTAGTATATTAAGTATATTGATTTGATTTTTAGTATATTAAGTATATTGATTTGATTTTTAGTATATTAAGTATATTGATTTGATTTTTAGATGAATAATCTTCTAAAATCGTAAAACTGGATAAATTAGTAGGCTAACTTTTATTTAAATGATTGTATTTTATTTAAGTCGCTTATCCAGGTATTAAATATCTGACTGTACATCACGTAATATAATCTTTTTTATAACCTTTTATATACTGACAGAAACAATTTTTTTAAAACTTTTATTGTAGAAGAGAAATTAACCGGGTAACAAAATTATAATTTATTAATTTTCCGTAATAAGTTAAGAAAAAAGAAAACTTAACTGTTACTTTTAAATTTGTATTTCCAGTACTAGAAATCCTATTCAAACAATAATAATGTCTTATGAACTCATGATCTTTACCTTTAAAAACTTTTCATACTTCGATTAAATTAAGACTATATTGTTAGATATTGTGTTTCAACGATGTACCATGACCCTTGTTCAAGTGATTGATTCCCAGTTACACTGACCTTAATTCCACTTTTTCAGGTCTATTATAATTATTTGTGATCTTGAATATTATTGTTTCAATAAAGAGAAAACGATGGTAATGGATATTTAATCTTTGTAAATAACACGTTAATGGGCTTTTAATACTTCTGTATTAAAGTAAATAATTGAATATTTTAGTATTTTTTAACTAATAATATCTTAGCGCGCGCCCACGCACACACACTATTTAATTTCTTTCGAATTTTATAGTTAATTTTAAAATATTTTTTTACAAAAATATAATTTGAATTCCCCATTAGAAATTTTTAATAATTTATAAAAAAAAAATCTGGATAAGTATTTTATATGCATTTTTGGAGTAATGGCAGCTTGTGTAACAAGCATAAACAACAAGCATAACAAGCATAAATGTTGCATAATGTTTGTTGCATAAATGTAGTTTCTAAACGAAACTGTACACCAAATGAATTTTCTTATCCTTGAAAATAAAATTAAGAGTATTTTAATAATTTTTAACTTCACAGAGGTTGTTATTTCAGCTACTAATAAACTGGTCCGTTGATCGCTATTCGGAATGTCAATTGTTAAAAACTGTGCCAGTTTATTTTGAAAAATATTTCTCAACGAGAATATATGATGAAAGCAGAGATTTTTTTAGAAATAAATACTGCCGATCAGCTTGATGGGGACTGCCATATGCTAAACGTAACAACATTTGTTAGATGTGGTTTAAAAGAATGAGGAGTAATATCACACATATAATTCATATAATTTTGGTAATCGTTCATATAATTTTGGTATTTAATCGCAATAGTATTAAAATAAACTTTTCGTACTATTCAACTCGAATAATTTCTATACATTCAGCCACTTAAATACTATTTCTAGTTGAAATAATATTTAAGTGGCTTAAATAGCATGCCCTTATAGGATACAACAGGAATGAATAAGGTCAATTGTTTAATCTACTGTAAAGCTTTTCAAAGATTCACATTTTATCTGAATGACTCAAATTTGTTTTGTATTTCTCTTTATTTAATATTTCAAGTTTTCACACTTAATTAGAGAATATATAATCCTTGTTGGTTATTATATTACTCATAATATCCCTGAATTCGGATCAGAGTACATAGAATATCAAATATATAATTTCGTTCTTATATTTTATTTTCTATTTTTAAAAGTATCGAGCTCCTTGGTAGCTAAAGCTATTCTGGTACTTACGCAATATCGCAGCCGTATTGCTGGCATCCTATGAAACGAAGCACATGGTTGCCAATTCAGAGCGTATGGCACATGCAAAATCGGGGTTGCCAACTTGGAGAGTTATCTTGAACGTTGGCATTGGTGCGATAGTACGTAAGTACCGCTATTCTTTGCAAAACTTTGCACACAATGCTTTTTTTTTCATCTTGTTACTCTGAGAAAAATAAACTAAAACAATAAAACCCGATAATAAAAGATAAAGAAGTCTTAATTCCTTAATCTTGGTAAAAAACATTTTTAAAACCTTTTAATAAATATGAAAGTTAAAAATATCTCCTTTTCATACTTTTTATTGAAAATTCTGAGTTTTATTAATAAATGCTTAGTTTAATATATTTGATTTCATTTATGACTTTTCAATTCATATCACTTCTAAATATAAATAATGTTTGACGCAGTATAGCCGAATTCGGCTCATGAGCCATAAAACTCAACATCCACTCACTCTAAATGTAAATAATTCATGTAATATTCTACTATAATAATCAATAATTTCCTATTTTCTTTTTTGAAATATTAATGTACTATAAACAAAACTCTTGATGAACATGTTCTTTTCTAAATGGAATCAAAATTAACTGAAGAAAACTAATCCTTTCTAGAAATAAATTTTTTGAAAATTGTGATCAAATAGAAAATTTAAATAACTTTTTAATGCCTTATACTTTAAGGCAGTATTTACTTCTTTACTAGAGTTAAATTATGTTATATGTACTTTTTTCTATATTTGAGTTCCCTAGCTGATACTTTTTTATTTCAGAAAAAGTGTTTTCACGCATTAATTTTGAAAAATATGAATGTTCATTTAAAATATTAATTAGTTTTTTATTTTGTATACAAAGCCAAATTATTTAACACAATATTTGAATCTTTTTTTTTTTCATTAAGTCTTATCAGTTTTTATCTTTTGTATCGAAATATTATATCCATATTTAAAGATTTAGTTGTGTATAGAAAATAGCAATGTTCCAAAAGAACAATTAAGCTTAGGCTATTTCTAATATCAAATACCACTTTGAAAATATTTTTAAAAAATTGCATGAATTCCCTTTTTAAATTTTTAACAGGAAAGAGAGAAGACAAATGAAGTATTCGATTATATTGAACAACAGAAATTTAGAAAATGACAAATAAAATATTATTTCTGGTAATCAAAACTTTTTTTCCAAATGTGTTTTATATTAATATTAATTTAAAAATTCACACTATTATTTTCGTAAAAAATGTAGTTTTTGTTAAAAAAAATATAGGGAATAAAACGCTTTTTAGGTAAAAAGGCTAAGTTTAATATATATTAAAATATTGTAATTTACTTTCTCTAATTACGTTTACAAACATATTGGATGCTTAATAAATAGCAAGCTTTTATTAATTTATATTTTATATGGATTATACATTCCATAAGTGAACTTTTTTACAAAAGCTTTCTATCTTTAAGGTTAAAGGTTTAAAGATTTCCAAAAATTCATTCTTGGTACATTAAATTGCTAATTAAACATAAATGAATAATTAATAATATCATTAAGTTAGATTGCTAATTAAGCTTAATAATTTTCATCATTAAAATTCTAATTAGATATAAATGACTGAATCAGATTAATATATGCGTCCTAAATATATATACGCAGAGAAAATTTCATTAGATTTTAGTACATTTGAAGCAATTCGTTTTTTCATAGGCAGAGAAAATCTCGTTTATAAGAAAGTTTTTCATTTAAGTTTTTAATGCTCTCATATTTTAATATCGTTACATATATTTGAAAAGTTTATACTGCATAAAAATTCTTCTGTTTGATACTTCATATCTTATTCTTTTCATTTTTAATGTAAGTTTTTTTTCGCAAAAAAATTCTGTGTTGATTATATTTTATATTGTTTTTGTTGCAGTTGAACAGTAAAATCGAAAAATCTAGTAACTGCTAATTTAAATTCGTCCATTTGATGACCATTATTTAGTATTCCATTAAAAACATATAAAATACTTATAAACATTATTATATTGTTTTGTATAATTTATGCAGAATACAAATGTTTTGCATTGCAGTATCAACAAAATGTAAGTTTTATCAATACATAGTGGATATTGTGCATTAAAACAAGCTTATTTATAGTATCATGCTTTTGCTATTTGAGGTAACTTTTATTGCTTTTGATATTAGTAATGTTGTTTATAGGTTACGTGTATCCTACGAAGATAGAAAATAAAAACAATTTTAGAATATTGAAGATAGGGAATTTGTTATGAATAAAATAGAATATGAAAATTTATAATCAGGAATAATATTTGAACGTAATTGGTGTCTTAAGCAAACTGACAGTTTTGAACGTAAAGTAATGGAAAAAGATAAAATACCTGGGATTGTGCTCTCATTAAAGTAAATCTTAAGAAAGGATAAAATTATATTAATAATAAGTGATAAAGTACAATAAAAGAAAATAAAAATTGAAAACATTTAATTGTGGAGTAAAAACACCGTGGAAAGCTGTTTTAAACTATCAAGCTATTCACAAAAAATCCCAAAATTAAACTTTCTTAAAAATTTTTTTAATGGAAATTAAAAATTTTTCTTTTCTTTTTTAAACATTTTCTAGAACTCTGGTACATTTTTATGAAAACTCAGCAATAAAATTTTATTCCAGTTTCATCATCTAATGTTTTCTCGTACCATTAGAAATAAGCAGCAGCATAAGGACACCATTTAATCTTTACGGAGAAAAGAACGCTGTAGAGAAAATGTTAAGAAAAAGAGCGAAAAGATATTATCTTCCTTTTAGTTTCGTTTATGTTTTCCAATGGATATTTTAACTCTCCATTTTTCTTTTATTTTCTCTTCTTTCTTTTGTTTATTGCATTCAACTTGCCTTTAAAAAGTATAAATACTTTTTTTACGATGAACTACATTCTTCGCAGTTGATATTCTGAATAGATATATCCCTTTGTTTTGTTTATTTTTTTGAACTGATATTAAGTTAAAGAAAAAAATGTATCTGAAAAAATTTACAGTATATAGATTGGACAAATAAATATAAAATAGAAAATGGTCATGCGTTAATGTTTTATAAAACAGTAAAATGGGGCAAAAAACTAACTGATCACCCAAAGAAATATTTAATTCATAAAATTCTATACAGATTATTTTATTTAGAAAGCATGTGTATAATACATAAAAATAAATAAGTATTTATGCAAAAAAAATATCTTTCATAGCATGATATAGTAATTCGAGATTGTTTCCACATGAACCACAAAAATGAAATCAAACATCAGGGAGCATATAGAAAATGTTTTAATATTAATAAATCATTTAGCCAAGAAATGAAATTATTTTAATCTTTTGGTTTCAATTAAATTTACTTTCTCCTGTGTGTAATATATTTCATATATAAGTTCCTATAATTTTATACCACAGTATTTTTAAAATTTTTTCTAAGTTACTAATTTAATAAACTTTTTCAAATGTTAAAAATTTAAAAGGATAAAAGATATTTTATAAACATATTAACCTTTCTAAAAACATTAAAGTATTTAAAAGATATTCTTAAGTCCAATTTTTTAATGTCAATAAATAAAAGTTCCTTATTTAATTATAAAGTATTGAACGGCTTAAAATTACTCCTTTCACGCGGAATCACTCCATATAAATGTATTTGCAATCAGTGGACGTAATTCTCTGAGTTTTTAATACTTAAGCCACATTATCACACCTTAAGAACAATGTATTGTTATTATGGTGATTCAAATTCCCTTTCCCTTGCTTAACAATTGTATCGACACTTTTAACACTGAATATATTTAAAAGTATTAACTTCTTGCTTAAAAATTTATTGAATAAAGAATAACGTATCAAGTCCTGTCTCGACTGACTAAATTCATAATTAATTCATCACAAAAAAAAACTTGTTAAAGTATGTAATGTCTTCAGACACCAACTATTATTCATTCAAAATGCAAGAGGAATTTAAATTCTTGATTAAATCTTTGAAGTATTAAATTCATCCTTTTGTGTGAATGAAATTTTCTAGCTTTTCTTCTTCTTTAGGATCAACTATGAATTTCGTAAAAAAATGTTAATGAAAAAGTAGCTAAAATACTTTCAAACCTGAATCACAGTTACTTAAAGTTATTCAGTGAAAAAAGACCATAGCTCAGAGAAATTCTTTTGGAATTGTTTCAGCTTTCTACAACTTAATGAAATTACCTTTTCCTTTCAAACTTTAAGAATTACACACACAAAAAAATTCTAGCTCTTATATTAGATTTATAAAAATCTATATACAAGCTTAGTGCGAATGCAGTTAAAATTGATTTATTGATTTTGAGAACATTCACTTATATATATGTTGTAAAAAGTAAAATTATCCTAGCATAATTTTAATACAGTTTAACTTTCAGAAATAAATTAGTCTCAAAATCAGAAATAATTTAATTTCAAACAGAAGCAAATTTATTTCCAAGCCCAATAAACTAGAAAATGTTTGTGATTATTATACCAATGATGAGCCAAATTTAAAAAAAAAAATTATTTACTTCGCGTAAATTAGAATTTGAAAAAAAAAGTCAAATTGATTTGGATAAAAGTTGAATTTAACATGTTGTGAATCCTTTACAATTTAATTTTGAAAATTTTAAGGGATGATTAATATGAAGATATTTATATAAAATCAATAATCATATCCTAAATTGCTTTAAATCTAGAAAAATAAAGCAATAAATAGAAATATAACAAGACAGTGAGGGCCAAAAAAGAGTAGAATAGTAGAAAACTCTTTTTCTTAGGGACTAAGGCTGTGGGAGAAAACATGGCTTTTAGGTCAGTAAACCTTCCTCTATATTTGTCTATAGTACTGGGTTACAATGAAAAAATTAAATTAAGAATAAGATTCCATTAATTCCATTAATGCTAGAATATATATGTGATAGGGATATAACCTGAAATTCATAGTGAAATATAATTTGAACTATCATATTTTAGAACTAATATTTGTTTTGATGTATATTTGCATTACATTTTGGATTTATCCCTACGAACCCCTTAAAGTTACAAATTCAACTTGTTTCCATTCTTGCTGTGCAGTTATTTAGCTGATATAAAGAGCATTATTTTTATATACAGATCATAAAATAAAATTCCATGCGACATCTTTCCGATAAAATTGCCATTTCCATATCGGATCTACGTTGCTGAAAATCCTTGTACACATTTGTCACGAAAACTGACGATTCGCAACACTACGGGTGAAAAAAGAAATCTGAATTTAAGCTGTTATTTGACTAAATCCGTTTTCGAAAGGATGCCACTTGCATCTCTTAATGGGCTTACGCTATGTTTGATTGTATTGAAAATCTAAATTTAAAACTAAGCGAAAACAACATTTCAAATGATTGGATAATGGACTTAAATATTGAGTATTCGAGAACATGACAATCAAAACATATGGGAACGTGACTGATGTAGGAATAAATTCTATGGAAATGTTTTTCCTTAATGTTTTATTTTCTTTGTTCAAAATGCAAAGAGTGTTTTTGATGAGGTTCACGATTTAGAAACGGGATGCACATGTCGAAGTCTTATTTGTAGCTACAAGATAGTTTTATACTAAAAATAAGTCCTTGAAGTCTTTTTCAAACGAAAATCTTGGAATTTGAATTGATGTGCTAGATTAATTTTAAACGAACAGTAACATTGTTGCATTTTATTTCTTTTTAGAAAATTTAAATGTTGTGATGGGAAAAAGAGTCCTAAAAATAAAATACATCACATAATTTTTTTTATGTGTTAACTTTTAGTTCTTTCGAAATGAATATTCTGTAGTTAACAAATTAATAATGAGATGCTGGATAGTGTAAAATAAATGAAAGCAAAAATATTTATTACAAAGATACGATTCTAATTATTGATTTTCTCTGAGAAGATAAATATTATTTGGGGTTATTTAATTTTTTTTAATATCCAATTTAAGTACTTAAAATTTTGAGTTTTTACTAAATAAGGGAAAACAAAAAGTATATATTTTCTCTCATGCAACCCAGTTAACCTTTAACCTATCAATTTACTATATTTACATTTTTGCATTTTTATTAGTGGTAATTTAATTTAATAGCTTTATTACAACATTGCAGATATTTAACTAGCTTTTTGACGCAAATACTTTTAAAAAAATAAGCAATTTCTTTTAAAATAACTCTGAAATAGTACAAAAATATTTTCTCTTTTCATACTTTTGTAGTTTCTTTAATTAAATTAAAAGTTCATATGAATAGATTAAAAGTAGTATTCATGTTGCTTAGAATTTATATACTTGTGGTTATATACACTGGTGTGCAAAAATTAAGGACGAGACGGTTTTTTCAATATAACTTTGTACAAAAGCATTCCAAATCAACACATTTAATACCGTAAGATCCCCAATACGTAAGGACATGAGTAATGTAAGCAACACTTACTAAAAGAGAAATCAGAGGGATAAAAAGAAGCTTTATTGAAAAAGTAGCATGGAGCGCAATGCGACTGAAGGCCGAAACATCCATGTGATGGGTGTCCAGCAAGAAATATCCGGTCTTTAGTAGGGGATATGATCTCCCCTGACTGCTAGGCAGGTTTCACAGCGTCTGCCCATGCTGAGAATGAGGGTGTCAAGGAGTTGTTGAGGCATTGCTGCCCATTCGTCTTGCAGCGCCAATCGAAGCTCCGGAATCGTTACTGGTGGTAAGGTACGAGCTGTCAAGCGTCTGCCTAGAAAATCCCATACATGCTCGATGGGATTGAGATCCGGAGATCGTGCCGGCCAATCCATACGTTCAATATCCTCACTCTCTAAGAGCTGTTCGGCAGCTACTGTGCGATGACATGGTGCATTGTCGTCCATGAAAAGGAACTGCGGACCCATAGCGCCTCTAAAAAGACGCACATATGGAAGAAGAATCTCGTTACAATAACGGGTCCGGTTGACTGAACCTGCGTCGAAGATGTGAAGGTCTGTACGACTATCAAGCATGATGCCTCCCCAAACGAGAACACCGCCACCTCCATACCTGTCCCTTTCAATGATGTTCGAGGGATGATTGCGGCTTCCCCGCTCTCTCCAGATGAGTATGCGATGAGAATCGCTACTCAGACTGAATCTGCTCTCATCTGTAAAGAGTACTCGTCCCCATTCATTGTCTCTCCAATTCCGGTATTCCGACACCACAGAGAACGCCTTCTCCGATGGGCAGGCGTTAGAGGTACACACCGTACAGGGCGTCGTGCAAACAGACCACCACCGTGCAGTCTTCTGGCCACGGTAAAACGCGATATCGGTCGTCCAGTCGCCTGTGTCGTGTGTCTAGCGATTTCTCCCGCTGTCTGCCGCCTGTTTCTTCTGGCCTGTAAGGCAATATACCGGTCATCTGCGGGTGTGGTTCCTCGTGGACGACCACTACTGAACCCCCGGATAGCTGTTCCTGTAGTTTGAAATTGTCTCCAAAGTCGTGAAATGATGCTGTGAGTAATTCTGAACTCTGCAGCCACACTTGTCACACTGCGACCTTCCTCCAACTTCCCAATGATTCGACCTCGGGTAAAAGCATCCAGATGTCGTCTAACAGATTGATTATTCGCCATTTCTCGCTGAGGCAGCAACTCGGCGTGATTTTAACTGCTATACGGTGTGCAATCTCTTTGCCAGAAATACTAATCTTACACCGACAACATGTATTACTACTCAGACACTCCCCCATTACGTCTACCTGCATATCTGCGCATGTACTACCGTACACCACCTCACTTAATCTCCTGATTGGTCTTTCTGTCCGCTCTGCTCTTCGTTCGCTATTGTAATTTTTGACTTCGTCCTTAATTTTTGCACCAGTGTATATATAATGAGTAACAAAGTAGTGTATTTAAATTAGTGAGAAGCGCGCATGATAAGTTTAAAAGACTGTGATTCTCTCATTTTTGTTTTTTCTGCATAAAATTCAATACAAATCTGTCTTTATGCATATTTCTCTTATGAATGTAATGTTTTAGAAAAATATTCATTCCTTTCTTTTTTTCATACTAAAATTTTTCGACATTTGTATCAAATTATTTTTAAAACTTTTTGTTAGACTTAAAAATAATGTTTTTGCATAATTTATATTTGTGTTTAAACATAAAATGATAATTTAATAACATAATAAATATGAAATACAGGAGTTTTTAGATTGAATTTTTAACATGGAATTATTCTAAACTGTGAAATAAAACTTTCTTTTAAAATCATTCTTAATATGACTTCGATATAATTTTTTTTTAAATTGTCGAAACAATAAAAAATTCACGTGTGGAATTTTTCATGTAATTTAAAGAGCAATTTATAAATTTTTGTGTCATACAATCAAAATTTTAGTTGTAAGCAAAGTTTTGAACATTTTTTTAAAGCTGTAGTCTGAATTCCTTGAGTAAACTTGTTTTTATTGAGGAATTGAATTAGATATATATATTCGATTGAATTCGCTCCCCTCTTCTACTCACTTTTAAATTGATATGTGAATTAAATTGTTATCATGAATCAAAAATGATTAATGATTTAACTTAACATATTTAAACCTGTTTTTATCCATTTATTAAAAGTAATTATCGAGTAGTTTTAAATTTAATTTAAACTTATAATAATCTGTCAGTAATAATTGTTTATTTAATACGAACTAGAGTTTTTGATCATCTGTCTACTTCTCAATGATGCTGGAGATGAACGTATTGAATTCTCCGTTGTTCACTCGTAATATCATTATGTTAAAATGCAAAATGATCTCAAACACTCCATGTATACTTGTTTTAAACGTTAAACCATGACAAATTTCCAAATTTCTTTTACGAATGATGTCTAAAATTTGACAAACTATAAAATGATATGTTAAGTTTGACTTTTCCGTTAAAAAGCTAAATCAGTTCAATTTTTATGTATGAAGGTATTATATTTAATTTTTAAGACTTTTTTTGGTATAAATTATACGCATTGAATCTATTTTAAATATTAAAAGCATGAAAAAATTCAAAGCTTTCTTTAACATTCCAGAAACTTGTCAATTCTGCACAAATTAGATAATAAAAAATTCAGAATATATTTAAACCTTTCTAAAACATCTAAATATTATAAAAGATATTACTTTTTATGCATTATATTAAGACCTCTAGGGACTCTTAAATTGCAAAATTTTCAATTTTTTGAAAAAAATATACGTTAAAGCCTCAACATTTCTGAGCATTTTGATATCAAAATTTTGTTGATACTGTAAAAACTTTCAAAATTATTGAGAAATAACTAGTGAAATTTTAACAAAAACCCTATCTCTTTCGTATCTTTAACTTCATTTTTCTCAAAACAACAAATTTTAGCTTGCGCGTATGATTTCTCAGAAACTATTTATCATATCAATTTTAAATTTCATACACGTGTTCAAAATGAGGCCCTTCATAACTTATACTACAATTTTCAAAAAATAATTTAATAAAATTTTTTTACTTGAATTTGTATTTTTTTTCTTCTTAAAACTTTAAAATTTTCATTATAATTTTATTTAAAAAATATTTTTTTTCTCTAAATTTCTTAAATGTTAGTATAACTTCGAAAGAGAACATTTTCATACCAAGTAAAATTACTTTTGTAAATTTTGATCAATTTTGTACAGAATCCTGCGAGGTGTAAAATACTGATTTTCAAATTTTTGAAAAATTGTTCAATTTTTATTTCCTTATAACTTTTTAATTTTTTTAAAATTCTCTTAAAAATTTAGAAATAATGTAAATTAATATGATTATTATGTGATAAAAATTTCAAATGATTGTTTTGTTTTATTGCTAAGTTACATTGGTTTGAAAAAGGATATTTTTTTCCACTGCACAGATATATGTTAAGGGTCCTGAGACGTCTTAATATTACACTCTAAAACGGAAGATGAATGCGAATACAAAATAGAGTGGTAATTATCGAAGAATTATTAGGGCACCAGTGTTTATATTGATCAGGTATGCAAAATGAAAAAACTTTATTTACCAGAATTTGTTTTGTGATTTTCTAAGCATTTTTTTTTATTCCTTTTGATTTGTTTATACGATTGTAATTTCAGTTTTTAAAATCTATTTTACTTTTCGGTACTATATATTTTTTATACGGAATACTTACAGTCAAAATTTCATTGTGCTTAAAAAAAATGTCTCACCTAGCGAAAAAATGTTGCAGCCAGAGTTGATGCAATAATGATGTTCAATTCAATGCCAACCATGCTTCCAATTCTCTACCAGGGTCATGAGCAATCGATGTCTATACGAAGCGGAACCTTTGATGCCTCGTTGCTCAAACACGGAAGTGTCAATTTTTTAGTAAGTTCTAAAAGCATTGACGCCGGAAATAATAGTGATATCTTTTCTACGTAAAATGTTTTTAATGTAAGGAATGTTCACAGAAAGATGAGTGATACATATCAAAAAGATTTATTAGAAATTCAGCTGAACAAACAAATATTTTTTGTTAGGGGGCATCTGTATCATGAATTAACAATTCAAAATTTCTGTTTCGTTTGAAATACGACGAAAAAAATGTGATGTGAACAAGCAGAGCTCGAAAAGATTTTTTTTTTTTTTGGAGAAAGCAATTATGATGTCAGTGAATTGTAATATTTAGATTAATAAAAATTAGAGATCCTATGGTATCTAAGAGATGAATTAAAAACAGAATACCTTAAAAAATGTTAAACAAATTTTTTAAATTAATTAAATTGCTATAAAATTTTACTGAAATACCTGTAGTTGATAACAGACTTTTTAATGGCAATTAGTTTTACTATAATGTTTTCTGAAGAATAACACAAATAAAATCGTTAAGAATGTTCTATACTTGTTTAAATTTATGAATTAAGTGCAATGACTAAGCAGCTTTAGACAGACAATGTTTTGCTTCTAAATAGAATGAATAGCTAGCGCAATATTCATAATATTTTATTTTTTTTAGTTTTTAATTACTGTACAATATTAACATACTAAAAAGGGACATAAAATATTGCTTTATTAATGATTTTTTTGTTGGAGCTAGTGAAAAAGACAGATGTCACAAAAATTGTAAATAAGTTATTCAAAACTTTTTATGCATTTTTATTATTTATAGATGTGTGAATTTATATTTCTTGCTATAATCTATATGATACAATGTATTTATTCTGGTCAAAGAATCTGCAAAACATCTGTAATCTAACATAAACAGATAAACATCTGATAGAATTTACGCGCGGAAAATACAGGAAATGTTTCAAGATTAGAAACTGTTTATATAGCTGAAAAATAATATAAGCCGCAAAAAAAAAATTTTGTATAAAATCAGCAAAAAAATAAAACTTGCAAAAAAGAATAAAAAGAAATACATTAAAAAATCATTTAATTTGACCCTAAAAAAACTATTCTACGCAATATTTAAATCCATAAAAACCTTAAGCCTCCCCTTTCCGGGAAATTGTTAGTATTTGATACTTTTTTTAGCTATCGATAAATTTATTTCTAATAACGAGCCGTTGAAAATATTGCTAAAGTATTGATACGTAGAAAATAATTCTTCGAAATTCATGAAACAAATGTCAATGATGTTGCAGTAATTGTCTGTCTCCATATTTCGATAAAAAATAAAAACAAATTAAAACATATGCTTAAAGAAAAAGTTATTTTTGAAAAGATTCTGCAGCATTGAAAATTAGTATTTGGAATTGATACAAAGAAAAATTTAAAAAAAATATTGATAAAACTTTCTTTAGTCATGCATGAATATTACTTGATATTAATAATTAGAAGTGCACAGAAAGTTAGATTATTTTTTTTTTTTTTTTTTTTTTTTTTTTTTTTTTTTTTTTTTTTTTTTTTTTTTTTTTTTTTTTTTTTTTTTTTTTTTTTTTTTTTTTTTTTTTTTTTTTTTTTTTTTTTTTTTTTTTTTTTTTTTTTTTTTTTTTTTTTTTTTTTTTTTTTTTTTTTTTTTTTTTTTTTTTTTTTTTTTTTTTTTTTTTTTTTTTTTTTTTTTTTTTTTTTTTTTTTTTTTTTTTTTTTTTTTTTTTTTTTTTTTTTTTTTTTTTTTTTTTTTTTTTTTTTATAATTTTGTATTATTTTTTTACGTTTGTTATTATATTACTTTTTTTTTTTTTTTTTTTTTTTTTAAACTCTTGCTTCCTAAATTCTCAAAATGTACGTGTATTCTTTGCATTATGAATGTAAGCAAGATTTAAAAATGCGCGATAATCTCTGAATTGCAACTTTCGTATTTTCCATTTCTCACTTTTATCTTTATAAATTTCATTCTTAATTATAAATAATTTTTAATAGGTTACAAAAATATTGTCTATTGTTATATCTAACCAAACTGTATATTTGTTACTTTTAATTACCCCATTTAAACCAGTACTACTTTAATTTCCATTGTAATGAACGTTAGTTGGGGAATCTCTTTGGGCGGTGTTGTATTGCATATGCATGCGTTCTGGTGTTCTGAAAGAGTGGAATTTTCTATTTTGAGAGGAACGACATGACAGCTTTAACAGGCGATACGATAAATGTAATGTTTTGATTTATTTTCATGTTTTATGCAAGTTTGTTTAGTTTCCATTCGTTTTCATCTTTAACGTAATGTTTCAAGTGGTAAAAAAATAATTTTAATCATCAAAAATGATTCAGCATTCCTGGAATTGTGGTTTTGTTTATGCCATGGACAAAATTTATTGCATCTGAGTTGGATATACCAGTTCACCCATAGACTACAAGAAAGGTATCGAATTGTGTCCTGTGGCGCTCAATCATAACCATTAAATTTAGTTTCTACTATTAAAACCAGTATATTTTAGTATAATATTATATACTTAAAATTAATACAGTAAAATCCGGCGTATAACGCACACCTAAACTTTCAAGCTGCAATTTTCAATTTTTAGGTATATTCACCGTATAACGCGCACCCTCTTTTTTACAAAGAAATCTGAAATGTACATATGCAAAGCTCTTATGTTTTTAAGTAATTTATTCGAGGTATTATTCCGAGTCTCAGAAAAAATTGTATACTTCTATAACAACAAACCTTTAAGTTCGTGAGGTATGTAATTTCTTTTAAATAAACAGTACTTCTATAACTTTGTAGAAGTCCTTTTTTCTGTGTTTATTTTTTTTCTCAATTTTGAAACACTCATTTTTATACCCGATGTATAACGCGCACGCGTATATTTCGATCACATTTTTTGTGTTAAAAGTGCGCGTTATACGCCGTATCATATGGTATTATATTTTTATAGTAGACATTATACTAAAGGAATTTCTTGACTTATATTGGTGTATCTTCTCTAAAAATCCTAATTAATCTCCCTTTGAGTAAAAATTCTCTTTTCGTCATATTTGTTGGAATCACTCAGTTTTCTAATCTCTAAACACATGGACTGTTTTTACGTTACCAATTGCTGTTTCTCTCCTCATTTGTGTTATTCTCCCTAATTCTTACTCGATTTAGATAATTACCCCCTTTCGGGTAAACACCAGTACGTGAAATTAAGGCAACAATTTTGTTCCGAACATCGAGTCATTTTATTCCTAGTCACGGAGATTCAAATTGCCTCGCTTTCTGCGAAAATTTCTCTCCTCCTTCAACACCATTCCCTCCATCGAAAACAAAATCTTCCGTGACTACATTAAACTTTAGTACCAAGCATGAAAATATAAAATTAAGTCTTACTGTCTTTTTAGTTTGAGGTTTATTCAGTTTCGTTTTGTTTGTAGAAGATTACAGAGGACTTAAACCTTAGTTGCAAGAATATTTTAGGATCAGTTTTCCAATTTTTTTGGTGAATTATAATCTTTATATTTTTTAAGTGCGTTTATATTTAACGCTGGATGTTGTGATACTTTATTTAACTTCTCGTCTGTATAGTTTTAGGGGAAATTAAAATTGGAATTAAATTTGCCTTTTTAAATTCTATGCATTAACGCATTGAAATCAATTTTCACTCTTTTTGTTTTTTGACCTAGTAGAGTTAAATTTAATTTTGAGTTTTACATGACTACATAAAAATGTAGCATTGTATATCGGAATTCTTTAACATGATTTAATTATTTTGTATTTTAATTTAGTTTTAAGTTTGCTTAAAAAATAGAAAACATGCAATTGTTTATTAACATTATTTTTCTTACTATTTGAATGAATGTATTTGCACAGTTATTTTAATATACGAAATTATTATTTATTAACGTAATTTTTTCCCCATTTTTGTGTGCTATTGTTTTATCTAACATATTATGGTAATCTCAAACACGCTAACTAGGTTTACTAATAAGAATCAAAGAGTGTGTATGACCGTAAAACAATTTAAGCCGAATTACAAAGTTCTTGTGCTATTACACATGTTACAACATTGTTGAATAAATATTATAACATTACTGTCAATAACTTTATAACACTGTTCAAGTATTAAAACACAAAATGTTTAGGTTTAAGGGTAAAAGAGATTATTAAGTAAAATGTGTTCCATATCAAAAACACATGCATATTAGTATAAATTTTAATTATGTTTTGTGAGGTTAAAAGGGTGTGGGTAACTGCTTAAGTTATGAATATATTTAGGGTTACAAAATGCTACAGTGAGATTCTAAACGAGGAGAAATATATTATGATGTTACAGTGTCATCTTATTTAAATATGTTGAATGTCTCTATCTAACAATGAAAACACAACAGATATATAAAATGCATAAATATGCAAATAGAAATTCTAAAATGCTCATCAAAAGAGCCTCATTCCTTTTTAATTAATGAGAGCAGTAATAGTTAGATGATTGATGTAAGTTTAAGGCCTGTTATTATTTTGCAAGATTACCTAAAATAAAATAATACATATTTTACCATGGATTGTGTATTTACATTCATTAAAATATCATAACTACATTAGTTCCTTGAACTTTGTGTTCTGGCATCTCCTTAAATAAATGAGAAAATTGCAAATGGAAATATGAATACGTTTCCTATACTGTAGTTACTGAGTATTTTTGATTCCAGTAAAATGCATGAAAAATCGCACTTCTTAAACGCTATTTAGTTATATAACTTTTTGATTTATAGACATAAAATGAACTTTGGTTAAATCGCCGAGGAAAAATAGAAAAAGCATATATTTTCCTTATAACTGATCTAGAAGAATAAATCGTTGTAATGGAATCGCTTTATAAAAAAAATATATTGTGCTCCATCAAATATTTCATCTTCATTCACAAGGGCTTCAAATGTCAAATTTATGAAGATAAACACTTAAAAGTGTCACAGCGCTTCTGAAAAATGATAAAGTAAAACCGAGAATTTATTTGTAAAGCAGCCATTTGGGATCAGAAAATTGACTGGGGATGGCATTAGTTTAAGTTTATCGTTTTTAGTAGATTTTCTGGACCATATATTTGAAGATCATACATTTTCAATAAAAGCACCTAGTAGCAAAGAAATCTTGATTTGATAATATATAAATAACGTACAAAATATATAATAGAGGTTAAAAAACTAAATGGAATTATATTTTCTAGGTATTGTTAAGCAAATATATAGCCTAATGATTTTTTTTTAATAAGAATGTAATTTTATGATGTTCTAAAAGCTTAGAATTTTGTTATATTTATCTCCTATGCCCTAAGATAAAAAAGAAATGAGAATGTATCATGCTTAAAATTTATTAAATTGCTTCTCTTAAATTAAATTATCATACATTCCTTACCTCTGTATATATATATATATGTCTGTATATATATATATATATATATATATATATATATCATAAATATTATTCTAAATAACTATACATATTAAATTAAAACAAAATTATAAGCACGAAAAAAGACAATTCAGAGCAAATTAAAATAGCCATTTCAAAACGTTAGTAAATTCTTAAGCACTGGGCTAAGATTGTAAATCCACAAAAAGTTCTAAGCGGAGATAACTCTAAAAATGGCACAAAAATGATTTAATAGGAAGTATGATCCTTTTTTTTTTACAATTCCACAACTTTTGCAACGGGAATTCATATTGTAAATCAAATAGTTTATGAGTCACTAAGGAAAAAGGTTCCATTTTTCAAGCAACGTTATCTTTAGTTCTTGGATGGTTCTACAAAAGGGAAAATCAGTTTCTATTGCCCTCCCAAGAGCCTCCCAAATATGATTTAAAGGGTTAAAGTCAGGTGGTCTACCTAGCTAAACGATCCAACGAATGGAAAGAAAGAAAAGAAAATTTTCAGAAATTTTCAGCCAGATGAGCCCTGTGTGGATGGATATTATCATGCATAAAAATGTAATAATGACTCCTGAAAAGGCAAACACCAGTGCTCCATGATTTCTACCATATTTCGCAGTAGTCCCACAGCTTTTACACGAAGCATGAAATATTCTTTGATTTTCTTTGTTTTGTCTAACAAATTGGCACAAATTATGTCATCACGCAGTTAAGAAAATATCATTCTTTATTTCGAGTCATTATTAATTTCCGTGGGATTTATTTTATGTTAGTTATTTCATAATCATATTAAATAATTTTAGTTTGATAATAACTCATTTTAAAATGTTCCGTATTCTGAGTCCTGAAGTTTTAGTCACTTTACTCATTCCATTATTTTTATCGTTCTTGAAACAATCCCCATGCTTTTTGTGTGTAGTGTTTTTTGTTCAATATTTTCTTTTTGAATTTTGTATGCATACTGCTATAAATGTACTTAAGGAACAGCGAAATTTACAAATATTTCACGTGTAGTTTTTGAATTGATTATTTATGCATGAAAGTATATGAGATAATATTTACATGCTAAGTTAAACTGTTGCACTTAGGAGTATATTAATACGTTGCCTTGTGTTCTTACAAATCTTTTTTTTCAAACATTACTGTTACATATATCGATTACGATGGCGGGAAAGATCGATAAATAAGTGTACTGTTTCATACGAGGGAATTAATGATCAATAATAGAACTAAAGTAAAAAAAGAAGTGTAAAATATTTGTTTATCCGATTTATACAAAAAATAATAATACTTTCAATTATAATTACGTTGCAATACTACTAAGCAAATACGAAACTATGTTAACTAAAACTGAAGTAGTAGAATCTGGAGTCAGAGCTCATCTCATCAAGGTTGATCTGTATGTATTTCAGTCTAAGTTTCTGCCTAAATTAAGTGAGAAAAAGTTTTACAGATTAATATTAAATAGCTCTAAATTCTTATTAAGTTCTTGATGGTAAGAATGAGTTAAAATTTCCTTGAAGCAATTTTTAGAGATGGAGAGACAATTCTTTATCGCGAAAATGAAAATTAAGAGCAAATCTTAAAATACATGTTACATATATCAATAAATATTTCATATCTAAAATAACTCACTTTGATTATTTTGATAACAATTTTCAGAATTCAAATTAATGTAGCTTTTCTGTGGACAAAATGTGCTTAATCTGAAGCCAACATTGTTGTATTATTTATCATTTCAAAAATATATAAATAATTAACAAAAATTGCCCATTTTTAACCAAGTTAATGAAAGTTGCTGCAGAATTATCTCGAGATTTACGGTCTCTAACAGATACATCATAATTCTTTTCAGTTTATTCAGAATAGAGCCCAGACTTACATTATTTAATAAATTAACTTCTCACAGTTAATGTGTTCAACATAAAGTGTTGCGAACGTGAAATATTCTATAGGAGTAAACATTCTGAAAGGTAATTTAAGTGATTTAAGTATATTAATTTTCCTTCATAACCCCTGACATTTAAAGCATTCATATAATCTTGCTCTTCATTCTCGTCACAGCCCAGCTTTAATGTTTTAGGAAGGAAAAATTATGGTATCAGCGCAATGAAGCCATTTCAGAGTAAGAAAAATTCTTAATGTTTACAGATGGATGTATAATATATAGATCGAAATGGAGAATTTGTTTTTTCGAAGGCCACACTAAGTTATTTGTAATTTAATATTGCCATCATAGAAAATTAAAAACAAAATGGTAAGGTATAAACTTGAAAATAAATATATTCTTAAAAAAACTCTTACTGTGTGGTACTTTCATTATAACTTCAAATTCTTTAATGATATTTCCCTTGAAGGATCAAGACTTCTTATTAATTATTAGTTCGAGATATTCTTGGTGGGCTGTAAAAAGCCTTTGAGGTCGTCTCGGTAGCTTAAAGGTAGTGTGCCCACTTTTTAAGCCCAAGGTTGTGGGTTCGATCCCGGCTGGAGTCGATAAATTTTCTGGATGTGAAATTCGTAGTCACACATGCTATATGATTATGTAACATGTAAAAGATCCCATGAGTATCAATTTGACTCTGATATTCTTGGCAAAATTAAATAACAGCAATATTTAGCATCCGCCGGATGGGTGCTGTAGTTGGTTTGTCGCTGGCCTTCTGCACCTAATTTTGTGGGTTCGACGGCCATGTCGTATGATTATTATGCATGTAAAAGATCCCTAGAGTGACTGTTTGGCTTGGATGCTCTCGGAAAAATTAAATCCTAGTACAGGTTCACATCTTAAGATCTCAGGTGTCTCCCTCTAGGAAGGAAACAGGCGTCAAAATTACCTGTGGGGATTGCTATTCACCTATATGGTGCCACACTAAAAAGAGATACCTACTTAAGGGCATATACTAGGTCTGCAAAGCTAAAACACCAATCCGGTTCATTAGAAATTTTAAAAAATATTTAGCATCTGATAAGAACTTGAATCGAAGTTAATCCAAACGTTAAAATTTGATAGCGAGAACCACCATTAGATGGTGCCACCATGAAATGACTCTCACATTTGTGGATTTGTCGTGTCTGAAAAGACTTAGTTGCTTATATATGCAGCCCGTGAAGGAAAAGGAAGTATTTGAGCTTGTATATATGAAGGGGGAAAATCCCAACATTTTGTTTTTGTTTTCAGCAATATCTTGTTCCATCTTGTTTTCTTTTTCAATCGCCGTGGTAGTGAGATGGCTGTGGTCATGAGGTTTGTGCCCCGTGATATTTGATTCCAGTGATTGGATCCAAATCATATTCCTTTTAAGACGATTTATGTAGAATTACGGAAACCATTGCATTTTAAATTAAATTAGTTCTTAGTCTATTTGTATTAAATAGTTTGAAACAGCTCAAACAGTTCAGATATCATCTGTGACATATGATAACTGTTTAAATTTATGAAAATACCCATTGTGATGCACTTAAGAGTTTTTTTTAATGTTTGTTCAAACTAGTAAAATTTTCCTGATAAGGAGAGTAATAAATTAAATCGATACAATTTAATATTAGGTGTCGTAACAATCAAGCGTTCATCTCTGTTTAATGTTCATCTATTAAAAACAAGTAATATACAAAAATTCTTTTTAAGTCAATTCCTACTTTGAATGGATGAATGGAAAGTATTTTATTAACGATTGAAAATTTGAACTATACATATAATATACACTCATGGACAAAAATTTAGCGCACCATTTCAAAATGAAATGAAATTTTACATACGTAATGACTACTAAATGATTAGAAAATCAAAGTAAAAGGATCATTTATTTCAGAGAAAAAGGCAAAAGAATGGAAGATTTAATACCCTGTTGAACCCACTTTAGCACGAATGCAAGATGCGATACGATCGGGCATTGAGGCATACAAGTTCTGTATGATGTCTTGAGATATTTCGTTCCATATTTGCTATAACCTTGCCTCTAGTTCGTTCAAACTCAAGGGATGCCCAACTCGCCGCCCCAAGTGATCCTAGATATGCTGGATTAGAGACAAATCTGGGGACCGGGAAGGCCAAAGAAGGGTAGTAACTGAGTGGAGACAGTCTTTTGACACCCTTGCCAAGTGAGGCCGAGCATTGTCTTGTTAAAAAATGGCTCCTGGGATCCGTTGCAGGAGTGCCAACACATGTGGTTGCAGGATTTCATGGACATACCCCTGGTCTGTCATGGTGCCACGGATCAATACTAGGGGTGACCATGTATTGCAGGAAATGGCTCCCCATACCATCACACCAGCTGGGGGAGCGGTGTCGCTGTAAAGCAAAGGCAGGATTGAGGCGTTCACCACAGGGTCTCCACACATGAACACGATTGTTATCACTGCTAAAATTGAATCTGGATTCGTCGCTAAAGACGACCTGGTTCCATTCCGCTGTAGTACAGTTTCCTCGTGCGCGGCACCACTTTAAACAGAGGCGTCGATGGGTGTGCGTCAAGGGCAGCACACGTAATGGGCGCCGCGTGATCCCAAATGTCCTTCAGCCAGGCGCCTTCGTATGGTTCGAGAAGACACAGGGGCTCTTAGTGAAGGTGCTACATGTACCTGGATGGCGTATGATGAAGCAGTTGGCTGTACGCGTGCATTTCTTAAGATGTGGCGGTCTTCTCGACGACTGGTCTGTCGAGGGCGTCCTGAGCCTGGTATTCGTATAAATGACATCTCTCGGATCCACTGGTCCCAATACCTCCTCACAACACAATCAGAGTGGCCTAATTGACGAGCTACTCGCCTAGCTGACCACCCAGCTTCGATCATGCTGATGACTCTTCCCCTGACAAACTGCGACAGCTGCTCATATTGTCTTCGAAAACGGCGTAATGTCATGTCTACCTCAGCGCTTTCTTTGTAAACGATTCAGCACACTCAAACAAGGTTTGGTTACCTGTTTTATACTGTACGGAGAACGACGTTAAACGCCCTCTACCGGCTATACGTAATGCGCCATCACGCTGCATAACATATCACCTCGACATGTACCTTCATGACAAGTTTCGTTACAATCCCGCAATTATTTTTTGGTGCGCTAATTTTTTTTGTCCATGAGTGTATATATATATAGGAAGAGGGTGAACTAATAGTAGGAATTGAAAAAAGAGCATGATTTGTCTGCGCTGTTGTAACAATGACTAGTTTGGTTGAAAAACCGGTTTTCGATGCCAACTTTTGTCATTGTTTTAACAGTTACATTGTTGCTACAATGGAGACAAATCTAAGTTGCCATAAAAAACCGGTAATTAATTAAATTTAATTAATTAACCGATAATTAATGAATTACTATTTGAAAAACTATATTAACATAAAGTGTCATCCATTACAAGTTTAAAAAAATCATTTGAACTTGATAGGATGAATAGAAAGTATTTTATTAACTATTGAAAATTTGAACAAGATAAATATATATATAAATAACTATGTAGAGAGAGTGAGCTATTATTTGGAATTGAAAAACAGATGATTTTGTTTAATTATTAAAATTTTAAACTAATTATTTTTAAGTTTAGTAAACAGTATTTTAAGAGTAATGAGCTATTTTAACCCATAGCTCTAAGGCTTTTCTCAGTGGCCAATGAAGGTTTTAACTCATTACGAAGTTAAATGACATTACTATTATTGTCATTGTTATAACTTTCTTCAATATTCTGCATGGCAGTTCTTTTAAAATTTTTGTTTTTATAATGAAAATTTTGCGCATATTTATATTACTCTTTAATTTAATATTTTATTTTAATCTATTATTTTCATTTTTTTTATAACTGCATTTTTCTTTGATTTTTGTTATGTTGCATTGCTTCTTCAAATGATTAAAATACATTTGAGTAGTAAGACATTTAAAAATAATGTCTCTGTTCTTAATCTGATTAACCTATTTTGTTAAGAATTACAGAATGTTTTAAAAATTAAATTGAATTATTTCTTATTCTCAATTTTAATACTAGGTGTTAAATTAGAGAAAAATAAGATTAATAATACAGATTCTAAATAAAGCACGAAACTTGCTATCATTCCATTAATAAAAGATAGATCGATAACAATGAAAATTGATAATCCTTTACTCATTTCATGTTAAACATTTTAAATTACACAACTGGATTTATCTCTTAAAATAGTAAGAAATAAAGTATGTTAAATTTAAAGGGCAATAATTCCTTACAAGGTAAATAGAGCTGTTACGACATATTTTTCTAATTGCTAAACTCTGACAGCAATGTATTTTAAGATTTAGTTTCCTAATAAAAAGAGAATTTCTCTAACCAATAATCAATAATTATTTTTGTGATGCTATGAAATATTTTAAAAAATCAATTCATGTAACTGTAACTCATGTACTGTTTAATTCAAACACTGCTTTCATTTTTCCATTCTCATCCATGAATATTTTTTTTCTTAAAATGTTATCGGGATTTTTAAAAATAACCATCTATTTAACACGTTCTAAATTAAGTTAAGGTTCTTTAAGCAGCATTTTAGATAGCCTGTGAAGGAAATAGGGCTTAAATATTAATATAAATAAATTTTCTTTATTGAAACCTGTCATTAATAAAGCTAAAATGATTAACTATCTATGTATTGAATGGGATAACATGATATGTATTGAATGGAGTAATTATATAAATAAAAAAGAAAAATAGCTCCTCCGTAACTTAACGAATGGATAAGCTCGTTTTTTTAATGTTACGTGTGAAGGAAAAATGTGCTTTGTTACGTTAACATATTTGATGTAAGCGATAGAGTTTGAGCATCCTTTTTTTATAGTTAGTTTATTGAATTGCTATTTCTGAGCGACTCATAGACCAACTTGAGGCAAACAGCGCATTTCATAATTCTGAAAGATTTTCAGATGTGTTCAATATCCTGAACACAGCTATTTCCCCACACTTTTACATCAATCCACTATAACGAATTTGTGAATAAACATTGATAACATTTGTCAGTCATTGGCATACAAAAGCTATTGTTTCGAACTATGAGGTTGGAAGTAATTGTTAGTGGGGTTATTATGGGGCTGTTGTTATGTTATGTTGTTATGTTATAGTTATTAAATGTTACGATTATTATATGTCAGGTACTGATTGTTGGCTTTGAGATCGATATTCTACTAACTATATAATGCAGCAAAATCCAAGCGATTCATTTTTCTGCCTGTATTTATGCAGTTAGAATATTTAAGGTATAGTTTTTGAAACATTTAAAATTACAACAACTACGAGAGGTCAACTTGTGGCTCTAATTCATTAAGTAAGCTCTATCTCCAAAGGGTGGAAAAATAATACATGATATTTTTTTCTCTTACAAGGAGAGGGTACGACTAAGGAAATTCATTTTGCGACTAGACTTGGTATAATAGTAGTACTCCATTACGATGTTCAACCCTCAATGTATTAGCGCCGAATGGTCAGACAATTCGGAGAAAATAGCCTTTGAAGTTCATGCTTAGCTTTTATACAATTAAGTTTTAATTATTTCCACCGACGCAGTAGCACAACTCGCAAAGAGCCTGCTTTCTGAGCGAATGAATAGGGTTCGAATTGAGTGTTGAACTTTTTCTACCCAATTCATTTAATTATTTTTTAAAATTAAATAATTGCAATTATTTTGTATTTTATAAAGTAAAATAATTACTGTAATTATATAAATATTTATATTATATTTTATAAATATATTTTATATTAATCAATAATATTTATAATTAATATTACATGGTATTTTTTTAAAATTAGTTACAAATAGCTTTACAATGTGAAATACAACAAATTAGAAATAAAATATTATGTATAATATAAGTATAATCTATAAAATACATTATTACTATTACTATTATTATTAAATTAATTATTTTATAATTAATATAATAAAATAATATATGACTTTCTTATATATTATTAATTTAATTATTTTATAATTATAAAAATATTTAATAAGTCCTTTTTAAATAAATTTATTTAATTTGCGGATAGGGTTTGAGTCGCGCGATTAACTTTTTTTTCATTTAATTTAATTATGTTTTAAAATTTAATAAATTTGAATTTCACAGAAATCTAACTTTAATTGAAGTAGGGTTACAAACTTCAGAAAAAACAGAATCAAACGAAGAGCCTATTTTTTCAACAAAATAAGGAATAAAAAATTATCAGCACGATAAGAGGAAATTTTGTGGTAGAAAAAAATCTTTAAGCTAGCTGACTAGTTTGTCAGTTTTTACGAAACCTTCTACACCAAAATAACTTCTGTTTGCAATTTTGCATTTGTGTTATCTAAGATTAAGTTCAGGTTTTATAAACATTTTTTTTTCTTAATTATTATTTTGTCTCAGGGTCCAACTAAAAATAATTGACATGTATTTATATGCGAAAATACGCGAATTCGACTTATATGGTGTTATCACTAAGTCCCACTTATCGCGTAAGTTCGGGGTATTACTGTATCGTTATGTTGAACATGACATTAATAGCACTCTAGCTCCACATTCAAAACTGAATAATTCATATTTGAGTTCTAAACATGAATTATGCAATATATTTTCTGTATTATATTCATATAAATTAATATGTAACAGTGTTCGTGCAGTCTAAAAAATTCTTTTTTAATCTGCTTAAGCAAGAGAAAACACAAAGGCTTGGCATGAAAACCATTAATATCATAAAAGAAAGAAAAAAGATAACATTTCTCAGTCTGGTCCTCCATCACGCATTTTATATATTGTTTGAATGCTTAGTATTAGAATGAAGAATTAAAAATTTTAGTTCAATGTTGAGTTATATTTTTAATGGTCAGAACTTATGTTATGCTGAAATTTTGCAGATTGAAAAACATTAATTATGTCAATTTTGGACATTATGTTCCAATTGAAAAAATTTCGAAAAAAATGGGGTTTTATTATTTAAGGCTAGAATTTTATTATTTTTTTAAATCCAACTTCTCTTTTGTAAGCAATAGTTCATTTTTTTGGAGAGAGTAATTATAATTATTTATATATATAGTAGATATCCTTTTAAATTACATTATTCATGTGGAATTCATAACCATCCTTGGAATAGAATGGAAAAATAAAGAATAAGATGCGAACTCCTGAAGTGTATTCCTCATAATTGAAACGTGATTTAAAATTACGAAGTTCGAGAGCACTTATTCTCGTATAACCTTAAAAGTTAATGTAAATAAAATAAAACTTTGATTTTCAAGTAAAATTATTTCATAAGTGGCATAAATTTACATTTAACTTTTTGTTAAGATTTATATATGACATATAGAATTCTCTCTCTTGGTAAATTTGAATTTCACCGAAACTAAAATAATTTTTAGGTGTAATAATATTTTAAAAATAACCTAAAAACATTCGTGTAGGGGATTATAAAGAATTTTTTTTTATTGTTTAAAGTTATATTTTGTGATCCAAAGTTTTGTTTTTTAGAAAATTTCAAATAATCAAACAACCTCTCCATCCTTTCAATTTGAATTCATTTTATTTTACAGATGTAGATCCCATATGCATGCTCATAATTATACCAAAACGATAAAAATTGTACAATATTGAAAACTGTAATAAAGCAACTAAAAATACGTTGATATAAAAAAAATTTTAAAAAATTTTTAAATTAAAAAAAGTTAAATTATTGTAGAGATATCTAGTAAAAATATTTACTTTAATATATCATCAGATGATCTATATTTTATTACATAATTCTTTGCCTACTAAATTTATAATTTAATACATTGAGGCTTTTTATAAAGTAGAAAGCCCTCTAATACAAATGCATAAAAAGCTGTGATATAACGTAAAAATTTTAATCGATAAATTTTTTTTTGAAATAATTGAAATATAATGAAAGTATTAGGGAAGTTAACTTTTAAAAACGGGAGAAAACCAATTAAAAGAAAAGCTCTCACCATCGTTGCAATCTAATAAATACATGTAAAAATTGATCTCGTTTAAAATGAGCTATAAAATGGGGGAAAAAACCATTTAGAATTTTTTATTAAACAATTATTAACTAAGGAAATCATTTAATATTGTTTTTTTTTATTTTCAAGTTATTTTATCTACGGATCAAAGTATATTTTCTATAAAAAAAACTCTACACCAAGGGTATCAAACTCGAGGCCCAAGGGCCGCATGAGACCCACAACAAGCATTTTTGCGGCTCGGCCTAACCTTGGGTCAATTTTGAAAATAATCACTGCGAACAAAAATTCCCCCGAAAAATGAAAGATGGTAGTAGAGAGTGGGATAGAGTAGCAGAGAGTAGAGATGTTAAGTGTGAATCCAGAGGTAAACATTACATTTTTCTTGTCCTTTTATATATGTTTATTATAATGTATAATTAAAAAAAACCTATGTTTCCATGAATATTTATTTTTATCTTTACGGCCCACCCAAAGTTAAACCTTGTTTGTTTGGCCCAAGTTAGCGTTTCAGTTTGACACCCTTGCTCTACACAGAATTTTAATTCTTCACTGAATAACATTTAAACTTGAATTAAAGTTATTACAACAAAATTATTTCAAATTATTTAACTATACAAAATTTATTCGAAAAAATTTTCTTAAAAAATACCCAAATCCAGTTCATTAGAAAGTTCATGTTAAAAACTATTTATGTCTGAATAAAGAGCCAAAAATGTAGTAATTCTTTTTACAGCTACTTATATTTTAAAAAGTACGAATTGATAAGTAAAAGAGTAAATGCATTATAAAGTTTATTTGCATAAGTAAGCAATTATGAAAATAATGGTACAGTAAATCTTCATGGAGGGTGGTGTTTCCGAAATGCATTCAAAGTAACAATATGCAATTTTGTGTAATGTCACATAAATTTTTAAACTCTTACTCTATGAGATGTAAGAACTAACTAAAAATTGGGTCTTTAGAGACTGTTAGGAACTAAAGGGAATTACTGTAGTAATGGAACCCTATTTTTAGAACAGGCAATTTAATGTTTTGTGTCTTGGAAGTCCCGCCTAGAAACTCTTATGCAACTTTATTAGTATTGCATATTATGCCGATCATATTAATTCTTCAAATTAAGTAAAAAAAAGTAATGGCTGTTTTTAATCACAAAAGCAATGAACGAAGAATATCATTTTGCTTATTAGTGAGATAGTTTCAAATAAAATGTATATATCTTATTAGTTTTAGATTTTAAAAATTTTGATTCCGAACTATTTCAACATTTCTATTATCGCTTTTGATTTGTTGAAATTAGAACTTAATAGAAGATTTAAAATTTAAAATATATTTTTCTAATTCTAATTTTAAAGCTAGCATTTTGTTTTTCACGCAATCTTTAAACATTGTACTGTACAAATATTATTGTGCTTATATATATTTACAAGAAGGTTAGGAAAAAATTAAATCTCTGATTTTCTTCAAATTGATAAAAAAAACTGTTCTATAAAACCTCAAAGTAAAAAAGACACACTTTTTTTATGCATATTACACAAATTTATGTTTACATTTTTGCATCTAATTTTTCACAGTATCTCTAACCAAATGGTTAAAATTTCATGTTATCAATGACTTCTAATATTTTCAGATTATATGACTTAATCTGTGATTATTAGTTTTACAATATATACAATAATAAAATGTCTTCAAATTTAAAGCAAAAATAGTTTTACTGTTAAATCAAATATAGCATAATTTGTCTATTAATTCCTGGATACTTTATTGTTTGCTTAATTAACTCATTTTATGTTTGTTAATGCAGCAATTTTTGTTGTACGAAGGTTAAAATAATTACAAAGATGAAAATTTTACTCACAAATTAATAAGTTAAATATTTAATCAATTTCTTATAGAAGATTTTTGTAAAAATTGATTCGATGATGCACATGATCACTATTTATAATATTTAATTCTCTGCATATTTTAACTTGATATTATTTGTCGAAAAATTACAAAGACTAATGATTTCCCTATTTGTATCATTTAATCATGGGCACATTAAATATCTAATGGTTGGAAGTTATTTTTAATAAAATTTTAAGGTTGCACACATCGTAACTTTAAATTTTTTTTATAATGAATAAGTTGTAAGATGAATAAATTAGTTAAATGAATGTATTTTAGGATAATGACAAATTATAAAATTTTTAGACTGGTATAAGAATGGCTTAAAAAAAGCTGTATGATTATTGGATTCTTTCAATAAATAGTTCGTGAAAACATTTGATTTATTGAGAGTTCATATTAATTAAAGGATTAATAATATTTATTTAACTGCTTGATTATGGGAAATGAGTTAGTCTGAAAAAAAATTAAAAGTATATAAAAATCTGTGGAACTCCAGTTTTATAGAGGTTATGAAAGGTTGAAATATATATTTAATTTATATAATTTTATAGTTTCTGTGCCAATTTAAAAAATGATGACACGAATGTCCATGAACTTTTCCCTTTTTAGTTTACTACTAACAGTCATAAAATCAAGAATAGCCCTAAAAACTTTTATTATCGCGAATAAAAAAAATATGAATATAAATATGAATATTTCTCCTTGAGTCAACTTGATCAGATAGGAAGTATAAATTAAGAACTGGTGACAAGTAAAAATGTGAAGTTCAAATGAATTTATGAAACCATTTTTCAAAACTGAGTTACATTTTTAAATTCCGTTGAAACTTTAGTATCCATTTGGAACATCTGACTTTAAATTTTTATAAATTCATTCTCGAAAAAGAAATGAAAGAATAATTTGATGTTCGATTTTTGTTTTTACCATTACTCTCCTGAAAATTTGCTCAAAACTACAGTTCTTTTGAAATTGTCTGCCCGATCAGCTCAACGAACAGATTAGGCATGCTCGCTTGGTTAAATTTCCAACATCTGAGTAGGAAAACGTGGATTAGTTCTAATGCTACGAAATTAATCACCACTTACACTTGTTACAACTTCACTTGCTGAGCTATAAACCCGTAATGACGGAAAAGGGGAAATCCATTTCGCAAAGCGACGTTTACAGAAATAAAAGATGTACAGAGAAACTCCCAATCAATAAGAGTTGGCCTACAATCTTTTTTATGCAAGCTATTTTTAATCTGTATTGAAATGATAGGTTGCATGAAAGCAGTTCCATTTAATTTAGTATAGATCGGTACAACCTTGATGGCTTTCAATCATCTTTCAGTAATAAAAAAAAGTCTGGGTTTTTGGCACAATTTATAGTTAAGGAGAGTTGTACATCTTCAATATAAAGGTTAATATGTCAAGTGTAATCTGATGGCTAGTATAATATTTATTGATAAAATAATGTCAAAATCCCAAAGCAAAAAAAAAAAAAAAGTTTATGTATATTAATATATTTAATAGATCTATTAAAAATAGAGAGCAAACTTAAAATATTATAAAGTTTTAAAATATGCATCCAACTCTTTTTTTTTACCCTGAGATACGTTCCTTAGAAAACGTACAAAAAATACGTGCGGCATATGGTAAATTCGGGGATATGTTCTACAACTTCAAAAAATCCGCGTAAGATGAAAAAGCTCTAAATAGTTTCTCCAAAACCGTTCAAATAATAATGAAATCCGTTTTATATATTTATAAAACAAAAACAAGTAATATAAAAAAAGTTTTAAGTCACTTCCTACTTTGAATGGATGAATAGAAAGTATTTTATTAACGGCTGAAAATTTGAACAATATATATATATAGGAAGAGAGTGAGCTAATAGTAGGAATTGAAAGAAGTGCTTGACTTGTCTGCATTGTTGTAACAATGCACACCCGGTTGGGCTAGTTTGGCTGAAAAACCGGTTTTCTCGACGCAACTTTTGATATTATTTTGACAGTTACATTGCTACAACAATGGAGACGAATCTAAGTTGGCGTCGAAAACCGGTAATTAATGAATTAATATTTGAAAAAACTTATCAACATAAGTGTCATCTACTACAAGTTAAAAAAATGTATTTGATGTTGATTTGATGAATAGAAAGTATTTTATTAACGACTGAAAATTTGAACAAGATGTATAAATATACACACACATATATATATTTATATATAGGGAGAGAGTGAGCTAATAGTAAGAATTGAACAATTCTTTTCTATTGCAGAAAGTATTTTAATTAGTTTACCGTGAATATTTATATAGTTTGAAAGTACATGCAACATATTAAAATTGAAATTAGAAATAAAGCTATTAATTAACAACTATTCATCGCTACCTGATAACAAACGTGGACATTTATTACAAACTAGATTAAAAATGCTGACATCAATAGATGTGTCAGATATGTATAGCACAACTGTCGGCTTTGATTCAAATGAAGAATTACATTAATTACTATTTGCCTCTGTTGGTTCTCTGTAACAAAGTCTTTATTAGGAGTTATTATTATTATTTTGGTTTCTCAAGTTTCTTATATAATTCTTTATTTCCTGCTATACAGGACTTAAAATTACTTATAAATTTCATGGGAGAATCATGAGTAAGAAAATGTTGTTCTATACTTGTAGCAAATTTCAAGCCTTCGGAAATGAAATCAGCTGTTAATAGCTGAACTTCACTAAGAATTAAAAAAACATTTTGGATGGGATGCGTGCTAGAACAAAAAAATTCGTGTAAAAAAGTAAATTAGCGAACCGTGTAATTTTAAAATCGCGTAAAAAAAAGACCGTGTAAAAAAGAGTTGGATGTAATTAGTTCTTTATCTTCTTTCTTTAAAATATTATGTATAGAGAACAAATTATAATATTTTTTAAGATTAAAAATTGACACTAATATTAGTTTTTAAATGCATTGAGATGTAGATCTGCTTCCTATGTTTAAAAATTCGTATCTCTTTATGTAGAAAAACCTTTGCATAAGGGTTTTTTTACATTTTAATTTTACCAAAATTATTTCATTGTTTCCGAACCAAATGTCGAATATTTGGCAGTTCATTTTTTTATCTGTGACAATTTTAATTGTTGGCGCGCTATCTGATTACAATTTCGTTGCGGCGGGTGTTACGAATTACGGTTATCTATATAAAAAGTAATAAAAACACACAGGAAAAATTGTTTTTTAATAGAAACAAGGAAAGAGTAACGAGCAATATTTATATTTTTGCATATGCTGATAAATTAATACAGGAAAAATCTAGAAATACATTAATATGTTTTTTTTTTTGAAAACTAAAAAAAAATTTCTCTTATGTGGATTTTTTAAAGTATTTTTTCAATTAACTTCACCCATTTCCCAGTTGATTTCAAATTTTATTTGTTAAAAATAAAAATTCATGAATTTAAGGGTTAAATATTAGCTGGTATGATTACAAGGTACAATGAAAAGTGTTTAACAGGAAATTGAAGAGACCGAAATATTTGTTCGTGTTAAAATAATTTGTGTGTTACAGGATATTGCAAAAAAAATTCCCCTATATTCAACACAATTAGAGAACATTTTATTCACATAGATATGTATATATGCATGCATTTAATAAAATACAATAAAACAAAAATTTAAGGAAATTAATACAAAAACTTAAGGAAATTAATACAAAAATTTTCAAGTTATTTATTAAATTTTTAGAAAATAATTAGATATTTTTCTTTGAACTGTCTTTTTTAGCTTCAAATAGTCAACAAATTGTTCGATGTCATTCATTTCACCATTGGAATGTGCGTTTAAATAACTGCGCAAACTTTTTATGGTGCTCCTTATTTCGGTTGAACGAAGGAACAGAACTGTATTATTCATTTCATTTTCGCCCACCGAATCTGCATCAATGATATTTTTTGAGCCTTGAACGAACTCCAAAATGCCTTTGTCTGCCATAATTGGGGCTGTACGCAAATTATTACCATCTACTGCAATGAATTCTTCTGATGATGCAGTAGTGCAGTCCAATAACATAGAAATTTTTTCAAATATTTGATTACATGTCGACTCAGTTTCAATATCCTTCCTCTCCCAGAAGGAAAATCTTTTCGTGTTTAGCGATTTTCGCTTCGTGTTAAGAGAAAAAAAACTGCTTGAATACACATAGTAGTTTTGTCGGGACCGTTGTATTATTTCGTGAAAGCCGATGTTTTGTTTTGTGTGTGTGTGTTAAATCTGCATCACCTTATAGGTCAGGTTTGTTAACTCTCAACCAAATACATCTCAACCACCTCTCGCATAATTAGGTACTTCTACTTAAATTCTGTCATTAACAGAAGCTGGGGAATTCTCCCACTCTTTTTTTACCCAATGTGACGTTTGATTCAATAATGGTAGCGTGTTTGAAATATAATAATTTAGTTTAATTAAGTCACAGCTATTATTTAGATTAATATACAATTTTGCACTATGAGATGATTTTAGAGTTCCAAAATAATTTTGTGAGGGAGGGATTTTGTTGATGTGTGTTCCATGCAAAGTTTTCGCTCTCGACTCTTCTCTCACGGCCCTTTGCGGTCTCCCCGCGGTTGATCGTTCTCGGCGCGTTCCCTTTCACACCCCACATCCAGTGTTGGCGAAATGCTTCCCTTCGGGTCAAAGGTTTCAGGGGCTAATTAAGACACGTCCGTCGCAGTATATTAGCGACTGCAGGTGTCTTTGCACGTGTGATCCTAAATTCTTCTAAAACTGATCCGGCCGTGGGAAGCAAGTCCAAGATGTCTCAAAGGGAGACGCACATACATCACACCAAGTACACGCACTTGTACTTGACTCTGTTGACTCTTGCTGCATGCGGTGTGCGAGTTCTTGGATACTTTAATCATGACTTGGTGCATTTAAAGATTAGTTGAGCTTAACTTGAACATAATAAACTGAAACTGCAATTAGCGGCTGCCTCCAGACCATCCACTGAGATGCCATTTGTGAGAAGCCTTCTAAATAGTTTTATGTACATATACTGGATTGCAACAGCGGATGCTATAATTTTTGGGTAGTTTTCCTTATTTCGCAGTTTCTCACCTTAATACATGAAAAGTATCTATACTTATGAACCATAATATAAATAAAAAATATGTGACATATATTCCATTTTCCAGCTGGGTGGCGTAGTTGGTTTGGCGCTAGCCTTGTATACTTAAGTTTGCGTTTTCGACCCCAGCCAAAATTGATTTATTTTCATGATGTCAAAAAAATTGTACAGTGCCCATGTCGTATGATTGTGCTGCATGTAAAAGGTTCCTTGAGTTCCTGTTTGGCTCGGGTGCTCTCGGCAGAATTAAATTTCTGGTACAGTTTCTCATCGTGAGCTCAGGTGCCTCCCTCTGGGAGAAAACTGGGTGTCAAAATTACTTGCGGCGATTGACGCGCTACCTTTATGGTGCTGCACTTAAAAGAAATAACAGCTCCTAGAGAATGTACTAGGTCTGTAATGTTGGAATACCACTCAACAGCCCCTTTAGGAATAAAAAAAAGTATTCCGTTTTAAAAATTCAATCGATGTGTTATCATAGTAAAATAGAATTTTATCTTTAAAATGTCAGGGCATAATATTAACAACAAAACAATCTTCAATGTACTAAAGCATTTTCACTTTAAGGATCTAGCTTCGAAGAGAATGAAAGCATTTTTGCTCTCTTCGCATTCGTTCTTGCTCTAAGAATTCCTTCTCGAAGGCAACCTTAAGTAAATTATATATAATGCGTAGAAATATTTTGTTTACAACAATATTTATTTTAAAAAATTGATTTAATTTCAGGTATCATGATATAAAACTGGCTTTTGTTTCACAAACTAATTGCACTTTACTCTTATAAAAGTTTCTCCTGATGGATTTAATTGATGCAGAATCACCACATAATCAAAGAAATTAGTTTCGATTACCTAGCAAGACCATCCATCATTTGGAATAATAAATAAAATTATTGTTCATTAGATCGTGGATAATGGATTGTAGTTGGCAAGGTACAATTTTTTTTTATCGAAGTGCACCTTAGAAAATAACGAAGGAATAGATTCTTTATCATCACACACGCATATAAAAATGAAGATATTGAATAGTGTACTACTAAACACATTTTTCTCACTAAGATTTTTCTGAAAGAAATCAAAAGGTTTCACATTTTTAGGTACAGTGATCTCTTATGTGACAAATAGTATAAATTTATTTCTAAAGATTTATTGTTTCATCCTATATTTGCCAAAATTACTTGTTTGTTCTTATTAGAACTTAGCTGTAAATTTTTGCTCTAACTTAAACATCCTCATATGACACCTGTATATTTAAATACTCTCATGTTTATTTTTCAGTATGGTTTATTACAGTTATTAATAGTTGTTTTCAAACTATGAACTAAAATATCGTACATCTATCTATATTTCTGATATATTACATTTAATATTCTAATATTCATAACAGGCCTATATTATTTTTTATGAGTTTTAATGAAAGCCCCAGCTTACCTCTTATCTCACAGTTTGTGAAAAGAAAAATGAAAACTATATAATTACAATTGTTTCGCTAATTTTGATTGCTGTCCATATAATATCACTCTTAAAAACCATAAAAACTTTTTAATACTAGATTTATGTATTTATTCTTCTTCATAGAATTCAGAGATGGTTTGTTTGGGGCTTATTTAGTAATTATTTCTAGAGTTTTTTAAGACGTTTAAAAAGTCGTTAGTGATACTTGAAAAAATCATCGGATAAAAGAAAGCCAGTATAAATATTCCCATTTTTCAAGGAATTTTACTCTAAAAATGTATGTTCTATAATGCATGCTGAAAAATAAATTGAACTTTATAAGGTCAAAATAAAGATTACGAATTTAAAAACAGGCCCAGAAAAAGAAATAAAAACTCCACTCATATGAGTATATTCCAATTACTTCGTTAAAACTCATTTGTTACAAAGTTTTATGTTATAATATTTACGCGTAATAAGAAAACTATTAATTCTTGTTCCGAGATATTTAATTTAATCAAAACTTAATGAGATAAGAACTAAATTATATAATAATATAAAAATTTGAAATATTCTGAAACAAAAGTATTTTTTTAAATTTTGAAATAAAATAACAGGGTTATAAACTATTGGATATTATTTTATGATATTTGATTGTCATGGTTAATAAGTTGTGATAATTTAAATTTCGCTTCAGAAACCAGTTAATTTAAGTTTTAAATTATTCTTAAGTCTTTAATTTTATTCATATTACAATTATTGTGCAGAAAGTCAAACAAATTTATTACTTAATATCTCTTTTAATTACTAATTAATCACGTGAATATGTGAATTTTAGAATTTGAGTCAAATTTTGAATTCACTAGTAATTAACATTTTTATAGTGAGAAATTACTAATTTTTGTAACTCAGATTATTTTGAATCATATTATCAGAAGAAATTCGTACGCAATGATTCAAAATCTAATAATTAAACGATAATAACAATTTTCGAAGTAAGTGGTATTTTTCAAAAAAATGCAGCATAAAATGAGATGAATATAATATTTTCCCGAGTTCGATATCGTTCACAGATTCTGCATAATAGAAAATAAAAATAGTGTACATTATTAAAAAAATGAAAAATTAATCTATGGAAATATCACAATCATTTAACAGTTTTCTTTCCGGAACAAACCTGATGCAAAGCGATGGTAAAACAAAAGTGATATAAATGAGGACAACAAAATATGTTATATAAATACTTCATGTTTGTTATATAAAACATACTTCATTAGACAACTTTTGTAACGAAATAAAAGTTTATTTTCGACATTTATTGAAAAACTAAATAAAACTTTTTTTCAGGAATTCTGTTTTAATCCATCATCAACTTTTAGATAAATTTCGTTTTAAAATTCAATACTTGTATGAAATTTAACATTATCCCAGTGCTTCTCAGTCTTTCAATATTGACGACCCAATTTTCAATCAGAATATTCATCCCCCCCCATACAATGACAATGAATCGAATGCTACAATTATGTACTGTTATTATATATATGTACTTGCTATATGTTAAGTAAATGTGCTAACATGATCTTAATTATAAACTGTACAAATAATCAATATAAGTGTTAAATTTTGTAATGTTCTTTTAAGTAAAACATATTTTAAGCTACTTTTACAATTTTTTTTTTGCTTATAGCCAATGTATATGGATTACATAAAACAATTTTTATGCTCAAAATACAACGAAAGACTAATTATTTAATTTTTTGAAGAAAGATTTTAAAATTTATGAATGGATTTTAAAATGCTACTCCTCCTACAATAATTGACTTATGCACATGAAATATAATTTAGAAATACGTCAAGTTGAATATGGGTTTTATGCTAGCATGATTGATATTCATAAAATACTTTTCTCTCCTAAATGCTTATTGAAAACACCTAAAAAAATGAGTAAACTCTAAATTCAAGTATTTTTAAAAAAATAAACAATGCTTCGATTCAAAAATGCATACCAACCTTTGATACATGCACTAATTACAATAGGTGAAAAACATTCACAGCATTCGGCACAATAGAAAAAAAAAGGCTTAGCATTTTAAATGAAGATAAATGAGTTATTTTTTTCTTTCTGAGGTAAATCACATTTAACATAATTCTAAATTTTTTTAACTTATATATTTCAAATTGTGTGAAATTATAAAAGTTATATGAGGAATAATTTAGGCTAAGAAAAATTGTTTGAATTTTTGACCTATATATTTTGTCAATTGTGAATCATACTATGTAAAGCTTCTTAAAATTAGCGGAAATTCGAAAAATTCATTAAAACACTTTCTGTGTTATTTTTTAAGAAAATGTTTTAAAGTACTCTGCTGAAACTTTACTTATTTCTACTTCAAACTCTACTTCACTGATTCTGAGAAAGTTGAGTAAAACAATTGCAAACCAATATAGTAACTAACTCGCTTCCCTTTTTGTTCACAGCAGGAAGTAACTGATGGAACAATGAGAACACTTCCACGGAATTATTCATCTTAGTTCCGTTTCCACTTAAGACTCTTCGACATCTTCATTTTTCCTCTTGACTGCATTTTCATTGAGTTTTCAAAAGAGCGAAAATTCGAATGATGGAGTGTAATTACAAACAATGAAACTGTTCTGTCTGTTGAAACAATTAGTTTCATCTTTAATTCTACTGTATCTCAAGTGTTAAGTATGAGAACAAGAGAGGGGATTTTGATTTAACATCCCTTGTGTTTGACATAAGCTCTTTATCTCTTTTATTAATCTTGTCACTCAATAAAGTCTTTTATTCAATTTTCATTTAAAGCAGAATCAAACTTAAAGATTTAACTCATATGCACTGTTTGATTAAATGGCTTAGCTACTGAATGTGTGTGTGATTAATATTTTTAACATTCTATACACATTGATGTAATATGATTTACATATGTGTTTTTTAATATTCTCCATTTAAATACTTTTTTGAATTCAGTATTTTAATGTATTTAATATATTAGTAGTGCATATCTTAAATTTAGCCAATACTTTTTATTCTATCGCAATAAAAATGCTCACAGAAGGTTTTTTTTAAACTTATTATTTGCTTACATTTTTCTCCTCATTTTTACAATAATTATTATTGTCATAATTTTTCTTCCACTTTTTTAAAGCATTTTATACATGCTAAAAATAGTAAATTTCCATTCGTTAAAACAGAAAAATCAACATTTTTTGCTGTCTTTTATCTTTCTATTTTAAAATAGTAATTTTGTTGAAAAGAAAAAGCACAATGATACAGAATTAAGGAGGTAGGAAAATACTGTAGCATTCACAAATATAGAACAAAAGGTATACTGGCGCTTGTTTAATCAGTCACTTGAGACAATGCGTTCTATTTACTACTTTTTTTGTATATGCAGAACATAAAACAGCTATTTCAATAACGAAATATAAAATAAGAAAGATATGGTTTGTATCATTAGTATGCAAAAGGTATAAATAGATGAAAAATATTTTCTAATGTAGAAAGTTATTAAAACAACTCGAATTTTATGCATTTGGAAAAATAATATTAATTATTTTAACAGTTCTGTGAAATATCCACATGGCGTTAATAAAGGTGGGCATAAAGATCAAACCCAATTGCAATATCAAAATAAATCCGTTTAGAGGGAACTTATGTAATCCTACTTATAAATTATTCTGAAACATGGAGACTCTTGGTACTCCTTATTATACTCATATTTTCTGGGATAATTCTATTCCCCCTCCCTAATAAATGTATTAGGGGAACAATTTTATTCCTTGGCATTTTTGTAATTTCTGAATAGCTTATTTTAAATTGAAAAGAATATGCTTAAAGTTAAAGAATAAATTAATAAACTGTAGCTTTTGTCTCAACGAAAGGGTTTCATATTTATTTGATTTTGTTCGAAAAAATTAGGAATACGGATAAAAAATTGCAAATGCGTTTTTTTTTGTCTATAAAATATTTAAAGAATATTTAATAAATTATTTTTAAGTTATTAATATATATAGATGACAGAAATGGCAATTTAGATATGAAAACTGAGAAGATGAAACTGTTTGTTTTATAAGACATAAAAATGTAGAGAGTTGATTATTTGGAAGAATGATAAATTATTTAGCACTCAATCAAATAACATTTAACTATAGCGAAAGAAAATACTGCAATAATGCACGCTTATTTCGACATAGTGTTCGTAAGATGTGATGTGACCAGATTACATTATATAAAACATAATAAAAACTGATCTCACTAATAAAAACTTATAGTAACCTTACAAAATTCTGTGAAATCATTAATTAAAACTTAACTTTAAAAGAATGACTGAGGAAATAGAAGAACATGTTTCAATTTAAATTGAACACATAATATAGTTTTATCTTACGAGTTGAAACACGGTTTTTGGATAATTCTGCTTAAAGTGAATTTTAAAAGGACACATACTGTTTAAGAAATTATAAGTTTCATACCAATTGTGAAATCTTTTAAAAATACTTAAATTCTTTTTTCAAAAATTATTATATAATATAACTTTATATAATTATTATGAACGCATTTTTTACTGTCATATTTTCTTCTTTTTATGTGTTAATGATGATATCGGAAAAAGATAAAATATTCTATTAGAAATGTATGAATAAATAAAAAATCACGAGAGTAAATAAATTATGAATTATATCTAATGAGAAAAAAGTATTATTGAAAGTATCTGGTTAATATCTAAGATATACTTTACAATAAATGGAAGCATATATCTTCTAAGATAATAATGATTTAATTTTGTTTGTCTCTAACATAATGCATTAATTTTATTATGTTAGTAAAAATTCTGTATTATATCTTCCTTTATCAATTATATTTGCTTTGGAAAATATACTCTCTTATATCATTTTCTGTATCGGAGAATTAAATATACATGCACATTTGTATAAAAAGACACGAATAGAAAGACCAAATTAAGTATTTAATTAAATCTTGAGACGCATATAAATTGATTATCATTTTTGTTCCCATAAACTTGTGAGCATTAATTTCTCACATTCAACAAGCTGTTACCCAAAGGATAGTCGAAACAAAATGTTTGAGTTTTTCTTTAGAGAAAGCCTAACAATCTCTAATGGAAGTTTTTTGTTAATTAAACCAAATGATATAGAATATTCTAAAGGCATGGAAGTGAAATAAAAACTAAATGTGAAAAATTTATTACTAGACCCGATTAAATTCAATAGGAAAAAATAAACCTAATCACACAGTACGCACAAGAATTTTACAGAAAGAAAATTCGTAAAAAAAGTAAACATTTTATAAATGACTGTAAATGCACGTACAGAACACAGTTACCTTATATGCATTATTGATTTTCACTTAACAAAAACATTTAGTTTCTCCAGAAGAACATCAGCGTTTCTTGCAATTCACGCAGTTTTTTAATTTCAACAGGTTTCCTACGAATTCCCTTCCGCCTTTCCTTCCCCCTCTAAAATTCATTTTCTCAAAGCAACATTCTTCCACCCTTTTCTTGAAAATATTCTCACATTCAAAAGACGAAAAAAGAATGGGGAACAGAACATTTTTCTTTTTTTTTTAATTCTGCATCAAAACTTCCATTTACTTATTAAACGAGATCAGAACCCTCCCCCAAAATGCTGCCTGGGAGGAAAATTTAATTGAAAAACCTCCCCACCTGCACACTGGCAATAGAGAGGAAAGATGAGTTATTGAAATATAGTCCTCTAAATGAGCCCATTCCCTGAAGTCTAAAGGTAGGGGAAGCCATTTTGCCAGCTAGAGGGAGATATAAGCAAAGTTTTAATGAATCTCGGTCGATGCCAAAAGCCAAGAGATTTCTGTCAGATCCTATCATCGAGTCTTGCACCTGGGGCGATACTGAAAATCCTTTAATCCCTCGTTGCTGTCAAAATACGCCAATCGTGGAACTGGGATAATTTCTAATTTTATCATATTTCCCTCAGATGACTATAGTTATGTTGCAGTTTCTGGAACGAGGTTATGTGGTTAGCTTTTTTCGTAAGTTATTTACTTAATCATTCTTTTGATATTGATGCCAGTTCTATTTTTTATAAGTTGTTTTGTATTGTATTACAAGAGTAGAATTATTAAAATTGATTATATAACTTCAGAAATAAATTTCCAAGAATTATTTTCTAGTTTTTTTATTTGTCTTATTGCTTGTTACATTTCTGGAATTGTGTATAGTGAGATAGAAGCAATTGATGAGAGAGAGAGGGGGAGAGAAGTCATGACTCTACTAGATAGCGTTGTTTTAACTTTTGTTTTATTTACTAAATTTTAATCTTGCAATTCTTAAGTATTTTTTATATTGTTCGTAAAGTGCTGAATAGCTAAAAATGAATTTAGTTCGTATAATCTATCGTCGCGAATCAGATAATACATAATTGTTACAATATAGTAAGTTTCTTTCTCAAGGATTACTCATTCTATTTTACTTGCGACTTTTTACACAAGTTGTGTACGAATTAATGTGAAAATGAATTTAATGTTCAACTAATTGCAATAGTTCTAAATTTTAATAAAAAATTAATAGATTATTATCTTGTTCTCATTGACTCTCTCTGCTGTAGTGGTTATATATATATTTCTTATATTGAGAATAAGAATTAAAAATGAATTTCTGATTTTAAAATTATTGCGTTTAAAAGAGATCTCTATAGGCTATTTTTTGTGCTTTACTAATTTAAATTTTGTCGTAATTTGAGCTCCCCAGAAATATGCGAATAATTATACATTATGTATTGACATACTTAATAGGAATTAATAGAAAATTTTGTTTCATGACTTATCATCATTTTACATTTACTCTTCTTCGTATGCACTTCTTAAACACATAATGTATTTCGTTGCATTTACTCTACTGATTTACTTTAAACAGTCGTTTTTCGATAGTTGCAACTAAAAGATTTTTTAAAAAATATATGTATGCTTTATTGTAAATTAATCTTATAATGTAATCAAATGATATTATTTCAGTATCAATTTTTATAATAGAAACTTATCAATTATGTATCATCATACAATTTCTAATTGGATGAAAAAGTAATTCGAAGTATGTTTTAAGAATTTGTATGATATATTCGTTGGAAAAGAACTAAATTTTATAACACTTTATACTTTCAGTTCATTTTTGTTAAACAGTAAAAACTTTATTGGCAGGAAAAATCGCTGCAATATATTCATCAATATCTCCAATGCATTCAAAAAAACTCATTAAAAGCATAAGTACAATTGCCAGGCAGGATTATATGTTAAATAAGTATTCAACATTCTATTAATTCTAAATAGATCTCAGAAAATTCTTCGACATGATTTCAGATATTAAATCGAAATAGGAAGTATTTTTCTATAGTGCAATCTTTCTCTCTCTCGAATACGTATACATACTTATAAGTATGAAACTAATACTTTTAAGCGTATTTTTATTAGTATACAACAATTAATTTTTCTGAAAGGTTTACAATAAAATTTCAAAATTTTATGTTTATAAAACATATTGTAAAAAGAAGTCTGAAATATTTTGATTTCAAATTCAAATGTAAAGATTAAATTTAACAAATTAATTATAATTTTAGCATCAAATAACAAATAATATGTATTGCAAAATATATCGTATATTCTATTTAAAATCATATCCCCCCCCTACTTTACGTACGATTTACAAGTTTTTATTGTGCTTGAGAATATAACTAACTGTATGTAAGTATATAATGGTTATTTCATTTAAATTAAATACTTGTTATTTAATCCCTAATATTTCGGATATAAGTTTAATGGGTAAGAAAATACTTTCATTTTTTCCATAATTCGAAGAATTGCATTTAAATAATGTGGCTTAGTTTTAGCACTTTTAACGTTTAAAATATTAAAAATATTGTAAGATGCAAAATTAGGTTGCAGTAACCAGGTCAACCAGTTTTTTTAAATTTTAAACTGTTATATTCTTTTAATCAAATATTTAGAATCAGAATCACTGTATTATGAATATATGAACTTCACTGATTCTTATATTTCATCATTTTACTAATTTAACTATTATAAAAGAATAACTGTTTAACTTTTTTCTAAAGAATTTCAAGGAAATCTTTGCATTTGTCTAGCTATTATCCTAGTTTATATTGTTATTTGATGTATGACACCCTTAAAATTTGTGCAGAGAAGGAGATAACAAATAATTATTTAAGATACTCTGTATCATGTGTTATATATATAATTCATTAAAATTATATAAAGTTATGAAATTCTAACTAAAAAGTTAATAATAATTACGAATAGATTTTGTCTTGATTAGAATTGTGGACGTGTTTTTTCTGTTGCTCTTTTATTTCATTTGCTCCGATGCTTACTATTATCTAAAATTAAGAATTTCCCTGGATTATTCTTAAAATTCATTAATAACTTTTTGAACAATCTCATCCTGTAAATGTATGCTACTGTTTCAAAAAAATATAATATAATAGATTAAAAAGCAATATTTGGTACTAATTTTCAACTCCAAAACAAATTGTATTGCGTTTTTTAATTTTTAAATTGTTTATTTATACACAAAACTTGAATTTTTTCAAACATATATATGTGCAAACTAATATGCCTTCTACACCAAGAACATTTACTAATTACATAATAGTTATAGATCTAAGAGCTAGTTATTTCAAAAAAGATTATTTAATCTCGTATGAATTTAGTCCAAAATATTTCGAAAAAAAAAAGAAAAAAAAAAAAAAAAACGTCAACTTTTCTGAATTACATGAATATCCTTGAATCTGCAAATAATATTTTACTTGATAATACTAAGAAAAAAATACACGCCATGTCATAAACTTTATTTAAACCTTGATTTCTTCTATCAAATGGATACTTAAAACTATTCATTTGGATTTTTAAATTTATTTTTGTTTCCTTAGTTTACGCTAGATCACAGTTTGCATCAATTACACTCTGAAATTTTTATAAGCAGTTTGGATAATAATTTAACTAAAATATTTTTTCTATTATAAAGTAATCTGGTGAAGATATTTTTAGTACCTTTGTAGCTCATATAATTTGAAATATATATATATTGTGTGGAGTAAGTTCATACACAAGGAAAATAAAATAACATTAATAATACTAAAACTTGTTACATTATCAGCATCTGAATCATGCCAACAGTGTAAATTAATTTTTCCTTAGGAAAAGACTCTAATTACGATTTAGCTTCTAGCACAGTGCTTCTCAAGTTTTCAATATGTGCCACCCTATATTCAATCATAATTTTCTTCGCCCCCCCCCTTCATACATTAACTTTTTTTTAAATTCAATAATACTATATTTTAACACTAAATGTACAATACGACTTTATATCCTCTTAAGTGCCACTGGCAATTATAAGTGTCTCGCTCAACCAAAGCGTTAATTTTCCCGGACGTATATATACGTCTTTCCGAAGTACGATCTTTTCTGTGCACTGCATCCATAAAATTATTCTGGAGACTTTGGAGTGCAATAACAGGACCCCGATAATGTGTTTGCGAAGGATTTACTTATTTCAGGGGACTTGCTTATGTATTTCTCCCCCCCCCCAATACGTCACATACGCATGCCTACGTGGAAAACGGAGGCATTGGGGGAGCAAATCACGTAACTTTTAATCGACAGTTAAGGGATTAACTATAAACGGTACAAATTATCAAGATAAGTGTTAATTTTTGTGTGTAATTTTATATATTACAAGCCCATGGGGTCACTGGTAACACAGTTTGAGAAACGCTGTTTTAGCACAACAACAGTGAAAAATGGATATCATTACCTTTTTATCGGTTTCCATCTCCTTTTTGTTTAGTTAGTTTTTCTTATTTTTTTATTATAAAGATTTAGTAGATTATCTATCTTTTTATAAGTATCTTTTGTTAATTCTGAAAAACACATAGTACTCTCTCAAATGATAAATTTGTGCAGAATTACAGATAATAGTTGACGTTACTGACGAGTTGGAAGTAACATAAATAAAATAATCTATGTCGATTCAAATCCATTATTTTCTTTTACTTTTAACGCCTATCATTAGCATATTCTATCTTTGCAGTATGGCACATTATCTCATTATCCAATTTCAGATGAATGCGGAGATAATGCAATTTTTGCGTGTAACATTAAAATGGTCACAGTTGGCAGCATTAAGTGCAATAGAATAAGTTATGTTTAGCTATAATACAATTCTATTTAGTATTAGAACTTCAGTCTGTTGGTTTAATTTTCTGCGTTAGTTAGGAGAGATATTTTCTTTGCTACCATGTAAATTGCTAAGTTTGTATGTGTGTGTGAATATTTTAATAAAGTGCAATTAAAATAGTTTTGCTGTGCTTCTGTAAGCATAAACTAAAAATAGAAATATTAGAGCAAGGGTGGAAGACTTTTCCGGGGTAGGGCTACTTTTAATGTTTTTAATGTGTTGCGGTCCACACAATGGCATAGATATGATGAACCCCCAAAATATGTCTACAACATTTATTATAACTTAATAAAACACGTAGGGAATATGTACTTACCTACATGGCAACAATAAGAAAAGCTTACTATTTTAAAACCTCATTTAAGGTATCCGACTATCCTAAAATTGTGAATTTTGCCAAAAACTGACAAATTTTTTATGATTGTATTTTACAGATCATTTTATTAGCTTTATAAAAATACCAATTTTATTATTTTCAAGTTTTTTTTATACCAAGTTTATTAACGTGTATTTTTGAAAATACTCAAACGGAGTCAGTGATTGCCTGAAAAGTATGAAAATAATTAACTAATATTTTGTGTGTATGTTGTGCATTATAGAAGTGTTTTAACCTTTAGATTCATCAATCACTGCTTTATTGCAAAATTTACAGTCCCTTTTGTTAATATAATCACTGTTATTTTAAGCAGTTTCAAATAATAACTAAGATAAAGTGCTCTCGTTTTTGTAAAAATTAAAATATCTCTTACCCTAAAGATCATTTCAAAAATGATTTACATAGCAACACATCAGAATTGAAAATTTGTTCATTAACTTTCGGTACTAAATGGGCCCATTTATGTAGTTATTTGTAAATTTTTACCAATTTTTTCCCCCATTTTAGTAATAATAATTTCTTTTTCTCTTCTTCATTTTAGCATATATTTCTTAAAATGTACTAAACAAATTTAAAAACCACAAAAAAAAAAACCCTTACCTCCATTTTTTTAAAAAAAAATTGTCGTAAGTAGTTGGAAACCTTAATGTAAAACAGAAGATGCAAACATAATAATACCCACAAATATAATAATATAAAATGATGCATTGTGGTTATCAAATAATTCAAAATACATCAAAAAATAAATTATTTTCGTCTAAAGTTAGTTCTCGTAGTTATAGTCAGAAAAATATTTAGTGTCCCATTACTGTACGCTAATCTTGAATGTCTACTAATCATCTGTCTGTCCCCCCCAAAATACTTTGATGATCCACTTGTCGTTCGCGATCAACTTAATACTCCCCCATGTATTAGAGTGTAATTACTCTCTTTATCTTCAAATGACCTATGGCTTACTGAAAACAAGTTAAAACACCCAACATTATTATTCTGCTGAATACTATTTCATTAATTGTATCACACAAATTAGTTTATTCGTTTATATTTAATAAATGCATTTTTTGAAAGACGAATGATACTTTTAAGACATGTAATATCATTTTGGTAAAAATCTAAACGTTTGAGTGATGCATCTAGTGCTTCAATAAATGTTAGACTTGTGATAGAATTCAACATTTATTCTTAAGCCAATATTAATTATTTTACTTACATAATTCAACATTCTAATCAATAGAAAGCAAATAAACAAATGAATGTATGGGATAGCTAAACTTTGGATATAAATGTTTAAAATAGAAAATTCGAGGTCAGATGGCACAAGAAACAACAACTGCAGCAACAAAAATAGAAAAGATAAATTAATTCCAATTCTTTATATCACATGTTTTTTTTTAAATTTTTTGATTTGCTAAAAATAATTCTCATTTTCTTTACAGGTGCCAGAAGATGTGAGGCAGCTCTTTCATGAAACAGTTCCTGCCGTATGGTAAGAAGTTTTATCATTTATTTTCCAAAAGAAAGAAATTTTTTTTATTTCCTTCCCCTAGGGTACATCTATTTGTTTCAGTGACATCTTCTTTCTTGGAAAACACTACCAATTATTTTTTTCCTGTTATTTTATTGATTTTGATACGCGATAGGGAATAAATTCAAAAAAGTTAGAGACCGTTCCCTTGAGGAACTTAGATATAAAATATCCGCAGCTCTATCCAATATCAGAAACAAATAAAGCTGACTAGACTTTTCTTAAATCTAAATTAGACTTTTTCTGGCAGTAGCATAATGAAAAAAAAACATGCTCAGTGTAAGAAATTTATCCTTCATTTGATTCAATTAAATTACTGAATACTAATTTTTAAAAAAATCAAGATTTCAGCACTTATGATGTCTACTTGCTTTTAATGTTTTTTTAAAAATTTTTTACTATATCACACACTAAAATATTCAGTCATTTGCTATTTTCCGGCTCATAATTTTGATACGTGATCTAATAAGAATATTTAAGTATTTACATTTAAGTTACTGTTAACATAAATTTTCATCCTTTGCCAGAACAAAGTTTGCCAAGAGAAGATTTAAAATGCATACTTATTTCAAAATGAATGTATACATAAATAAAGAAAGTCGTGAATGTTAATATTTGGAAATCTTTGTTTTGCTTGAGGAAATTTGATTCACAATTTAGAGCAAATTCAAGTGTTTTATATATCTAAAAAAATTATATAGATTGACCCGGTGGCGTAATGGAGAATATTAGCTCCCCCCCCCCGGCAAAGTCAAGTTTTGGGCCCAAATCTGGATCTTACAAATGATTTCAAAACCATAACATCAGGCTTTGTGCATACCATAACATCAGGGGTGGTACGTTACACCACTGAACCATAATGGAAGCTTTGTTTTCACTCATGTTATAAAGTGTCCCAATGATTCTACTATATTATAAATAAATTATCTTCGATAACCTTTAAATAATGTATCAGTTTAGAAGATTGCCACATATCGAAATGTTTAATTCGTTAATTTCTTACTAAACATATCTAAGTATAATTAAAAACTGTTTTTTATCAAATAAATACAAATTATTTTAATTACATTACTCGTTTTGCATTACTTCAATAATATTTTTTATTCAGTTCCAAACCACTCCCCTCCCCCTTCTTTTGTAAATAAATAGACTTGTTTATCGAGAAGGTAGAAGTGGGGCTTTTATTATCTTGGTCGATCTTTAATCATGAAATATATCTTTGATATGAATGGTTTGCTATACCTTGAAATGTAAAATGTTTGCACTAAAATCCGAAATTTACTTTTCCTTTATCCAATCCATTGTTTATTAGCTCTTATTATTGAACTCTGCTATTGTGAATTTTGTGTTACAGGTTTTCACAATAAGCTTTTTTGCACAATCGACTTTTAGTTGTTAAATATTTCCTCCTGATAATATCTAACTAATGTTTTGCTCCTATTTAATTAAAAATGTTATATAAAATCAGTAAAATTAATTTTTATGATTCGAAATATTTTATAATAGTATTGGAAACTAAACGCTTTGACCTTACCACTCTGTCTTCAGAAAAAAACTAACTTTATGAAAAAAACATAAATTTTTTAAGAAAATGTTTTGGAATTTTACAGGGTTTTTTTTTTAAAAAAAATTTATACAGCTTCAAAATGTTGTTATATCAAGCACATTTAACGGATTTTTGTATCTTAAAAATAGAGTCTACCAATGTAAAATGATTTTTAAAATGACATTTGTTTGTCAAAGAACTATTTCATGAACATTTGTAAGAAGGATGGTCATGTTATCATCAACTCTCCTTCACTGCTGTATCACAAAAAAGATATACAAAGTTCTTTCATTGCGTGTCGAGACGTGTTGCAACGGTTATTACCAGACACAGGGCAGCACAAAATACTTCATCGTCTTTCTCAACTAGCAGAAGGCTATCATTCCTAATGTGAGAAGCAATAATTTCTGTTTTGTAATGTGTGTTATTTCTCTAACAAACTTGAATCAGTTTTCTCTCGTCGCTTTTGGTGTTGCAGAATGGCCAGCATAGTTAATACACATTATATTCAAAAACTAACATACTATATGCACTTGAAGTTGTGCTCTTATAAATTTCTTGATAAATTTAGTAAAATAAGTTTTTATGAAAAAAAGTACTTCATAGTAATCTCTAAAACTAATAGTTTTCTCTACCGAACCTATCTTTAGACAAATTTGACTTTATAACGAAAACTATAAATTTCCTTTAAAATTATGTTTAGATGTCATAGATTTTTAAAAATTGCTTTATAAATCTCAAATTTTAGCGTTAAGTAGAAGGCATTTGCTTCATTCTCTAAAATGGAGGACGTTTGGATGGAAGGCAATGGGCCTAGCTCAAGCTGAAATTACCACACTGCTTAATGTTTCTAGGGGTGGGACTCGACGATTTCGTAAATTTCGTTCAAATCAGAAAATTCGATTTTAAGAAATTCTTTTTAAGGTCCCCTACTTAGCTGTTAGTAATCGTTTTACTACTTCTTTTTATACTAAGTAATAAAATCAATATTTACATCAACATATTGGTGCCTATTTTGTTATAATTCAAATAATAATTTCGGTTAACACGGTTTGAAGATGCTTTTAAGACTGTCTTTACGTAATATTAAATAATAGAACCCGAATTTGGAAACGTTTTTTCATATATTAAAATTGCTTTAACATTAAAACATGTTCTGGTTTCGCTATCCTATACAGAACAGCATAATTTATCAAATTACATTATCTGAGTTGATTCGTTTTTTCTGGTATAATATGAGTTTTACCTTTTTTTCATGTATCGTAATGCCTCTTCACATGTTAAAATCAAAATATACTTATTTGTGGATTATTTTGAACTTTAAAAACGCTATATTATTAAGAGATGCGTGAATTACAGCGTTGCAAAGTTTTATGAAAATTGAGATATTTTTCTGAGAAAATGTGTTTCATTTTTAGTTCAGGTTCTCCTACATTTGCCAAAGATGGCCTTTAAATGAACGTTTAAATGCAAGGAAATAGATAAGATGTGTTTTAGTAAACTAAATGCAAAGAAAAGTCCGATTAAATTTGCTGCGTATATCTGTGTGCGTAGGACAAGTCAATCTGGATTGAATAACAATCTACTTAATGCGGACGAGTGTAGGTTCCCTTTCAAAAAAAGGTTTCTTGGTTTGTTCTAATCGAAAGAATGTAGGAATCACCGTGCATCCAACCGTGTTGAAAAACATTTTACAGTGGAAGTGGAATAATGGCGTGACTCTCAGAGGCATGTGTGACATGGTGGGTTGTCAAACATATTGAGACGAAATCATTGATCAGTATGTGAGATTCTACCATGCTGCTATTGATGATATTTTTATTCTGATGGAAGAAAATTTTTGACCACTCTGAGCTATGTTTGCAGACACATACATCTTGATTAGAACGTTAGACGTCTAATCGTGTTGCAATCTTTTTTTTTTGGTCTGTCTTAAATCCAATAAGTCCCTTTGAGATTATCTTGGAAGAGCAATTGCACTTTTAAATCCTTCCTCTCCGAGGGGTTTCAGTGATCCGCAACAAGATTGGAGCACAGTATGGTTTTCCATATGAATTCATGTGTCCAAGAGCTTTATCTTATCAATGGAAAACACGTTTTGATCAGGTATAAAGGTGTGAGAATCATGTATAAAGGTTTAGTAAGGACATATTCGTGACTAAATTCCCAATATTTTTAAAAATATTGAAATTTTAATTTAAGCCAAAGAATGGGTTTATTTTAGAAATTATTATTTCAAGTAGGTTTGTGAATGATTGATTAATGTAATTAAATGTAATATACACTATGTATACCTATTCAATATTGCATGATTCAGTTTTCTTGAATTTAGCTGCTTTTTTTCTGAACTTTACCATCAAAGTGCTCTCGAACTCATGCATGCAAATAAGTAAATGCGTTTGAAAATCCCTTTGAGGATTGTCTACCATAGAAGAATTTTTACCCATAAATGGAGCGTGCTTACTTCTGTAGAACTAACACTAATATTACCATTGATATTCATTAAACTTAATGATTGGAAATCAGTTTAATGCAGAAGAAACGGTCTTAAGTCAGTCAAATGCTTAATTGTACATGCAAATACAAGTAAAATTTTTTCAATATATAATTAAAAAAACAGAATTAGAAATAAAAATTTTAATATACATGCCACGGGTTACCAACCGCTGGCCTAACCCCTTATTCTTTAATTTTTGGAGTTTGGACAATATGTCTGGAGTTAGGGTATTATTTTTTGCATGGAAATATGTTTGATTTTAATCAATTGATATAACTAGAATTCCCTTCTTTCGTTTCCTGGTATGTATATGTATTTTTTCCCCTTCCCTTCTAATTACAAAATAATAATAATAATGATAATAAATATGACATTTTAGATATTTTGATAAAAAAATAGTGTTGCATACATTATTCTTAAGAATTGGTATATATAAAATATGACTGAGTCTTACGAATCTTGCACATACTCAGAGATTTAATTAATCTATTTTTTTATAAAAGCTTTGCTTTTTTAGTTTACTTACAAAAAGTAAAAATTATTTTTCTGAGTAATATTTGAACAGTCTTATGTTTACTATCTGTGTTGAAAGTGCTAATTATTTTTAAATGAATTTCAGTAAATGAAAAGCATTACTTCTAATTAATTAGAGAGAATATAGAGGCTCGCACCAATTCTTCTTTATTTGATTATTTGCTTTATTAGTAATTAATAACCAGCTAAATAAGTATTGACAGATGGGGAAAGTTACATTACATTTCTGCATTTTTTTCAGCAACCTAGTATAAAAATTAAACTGATCAATAACAATAGCTGTTTTTTAGATTAATTAAATTTTATTAGAGTAGTTACGTAGTTGCAATTCATTAATGATCTATAGAAAAGTGCTATTATTGAAGTATTAATTTTAATTAAAATAATAAATAAACCTTTTTTTTAAAAAAAAAAATTCCTATTTTTATTCATAATTTAAATTATGAGAAAAACTAGTATATTTCTAAGTAATTAAAGATTATCAATCAATAAAAAATGTACTTAAATTCTTACACACGTGTGTTGAATATGTTGTCTTGATGTTTTCAAAAATAATTAAAATTTAATTTCCTACTAAAGTAAAATATTTTGGAGTAAAAATTACTTTAATTGGGTTCAATTATTATACCGTAATCTTATGATCTTATATAATACCGTACGGTAGCAAAAAAAAAAATAAATTAAAAAAAACTATTCTCTGTTATAGAAAATTTACCTCGATTCATTTTTAAAAACCTATTTTTTTCAGAAAATAGATACAAAACAAAATCAAATTTACATTCAAAAAGCCTCTTAAAAGCTAAACTCAGAATTCAATTTTCGGATTTCAATCCAAGCTTGAAATATTTGATTTTTAAAAGCGGACTGTTTTACCCTTTCTTCTTTTTTGTTTTTGTTTTTTCTTCCACTTCCATCCTAATTAAAAAAGAACTCTGGTATCGTAATCTGACAATTCTGCTTCTCCGTTTTTGCTATTAAAGTTTTTTTTTTTTTAAATCGATGCTTAAAACATTGCAACTTTAGTTTCAGAATGTCACTTTAGAATTTTAAAAAGAAAAGTTCTATTTATAGAATTTATTTCCGAAAGAAAAGGAACAGCTGCATCATAATTTTATTTAAGCTTTCTAACATTTCTATGGCAACATCACATGAGCTCAATTGCAGATGAATATCTTTTGCATACGAATGGCGCCTGTTAATGGGCATCGTTGTTTTGCTAGTTGTCCGGATCATTTACTCGTTTAATAGATTCACTCGCCGTTCCAAATTATGCAAGGCCAACGGATGTATTTTTAGAAGCTTTAACCAGATTGCTTCAAACACCTAAAAATAATATACATGAATTATGTGACGGCGCTTAAATTACGCAATCAGCAGTTGGGATCTCATAAGCAATGGTATGCGTTTAAATGTTAAATTGTTTATCCTTGACCTTACGCTTACTATAAAAAATGTATAATACAGTGAAAAAGAGTGATTTTAGCAACTTCTTTTAATATACGAGCTTTATAAGTAGTTTGGAATGGTAATGGAGAAAGTGATAGGTTTGGTATACATTTTGACCGTCAAATTTTATTTTTTTATTTTTATTTGGAGGTAAATTTAATTTCAAAAGGTGGGAAATAAGAAAATAAGTATTTTCGTTTTATACGGTCGACCATTTTAACCAAACGAAAAGACATTGCCAATTCAAAAAATGTCGCCAAATGCTCTGTCATCGTTATAACTTATGTTCGAACGTGCGGGGGAACGATTTTCAATACTGGCTGTATATCGCGTAGTTTGGCGTCGTCTTTTGATTTTACGAAATTTATCGACGATATAATACAATATATATATATATATTTGTTGTTGTTGATTTTCACTAAATTAAATTCATTATTTGAAATATGAATACGCAAATTAAATACTCTTTATGTAATTAAGTAAACGGAAATTTAATTTAAAGTAAAAGTAATGTCTTTCATTTGCAAATTAATATTATAGAAATGTAGCTAGAAACAAATCTAACGTTCAAACGTTAATTTCAAAATTTATTTTTGATCATTTCTATGCCCAAAGAGCAATTACTTAAAATTAATTCGTGCCGAGAAAAGATAAAATGTACACCTAAGGAAAGTTGTTAGATTACTTTTAAATGTTATTCCGAAGTGGATGCTTTAAGAACATGTGGCACCTCAAAATACTAAAATCTCGACTTTTAGTTTGATTATAGCAAAATTCGTATGAAATAGTTTGTCTTGTGTGTTTATATCAATCACAAAATTTGTTTGAAAAATATTCATTACTTTTGGAGTTATTAAATTTTTCATTGTTTTTATTAAGATATTTTTAATTGTACCATTTGATTTAAAATTTGAAACAAAAAAAATATTTGGATAAAATTTCTACACATATTCAGATACAAAATAAAGCTTCTATACATGGGTTTTGGAATTGAATTTTCAATAGAGAATTGATAACTCTGTACGAGGCTTGTCTAAAAAGCATGCTACCTTGAATTTTCTTTCACAGATAAGTGATAAAGTGGCACAACTTTTTACAGTGGAAAGAAGACATTTTAATGTAAATCTGAATTTTTTTCTTTGCATACGAATATACGGGTGATTGCCTGCTGGCCTCCGAGGGAGGTGCTATTATACGTTTTCATTGCATTTTTATTTCTCTCGAGATAAGTCAACGAGATTTGCAAACATCCTACATCAAATTTCGTCAAACAATTGGTGACTATCAAAGCAAAACAATTTGTAAAATTCAGAAAGTGCTTGGAGAGAATTCTATTCAGGCAACGCAAATAAAGGAGTGGCTCAATCAATTCAAAAAAGGGACTCACGTCAGTAGAATGGGACCAGCGCGTGTTCAGGAAGGCCTCAAACTGCTCAAAATTCAGCTGTTGATGACAGGGTGAAAAAATTTTGTAAAAGTAGATCGTGGTTTCATCTTATAAAAGATTTTCAAAGTGTTTGAGATAGGAAAAGTTTCTACACACAAAACCCATTGCCAACAACTACCCATTGTCTCATTACTATTTTAGTTATAAAATGTTCAAATTTCAAAATATTTTATAGTAGTATAAATTGTATAATGGAACCATGTTTTGAAATTAAAATTTTTTTATATAATCCAATGTATATGAAATATTAAAATTTTTTTACCTCACAACAAAAAATATCATTTTGAATATTACGGTTTTCCAAAATATTTAGAATTGTAATGAACATTTTAAATACAAAAAATGAGCGAGAATAATAATATTAATCATATCGCAGACCCCTCGAAAAGTACAATACCTCTAAATGCACACACAAAACCCAGATGACTGAAAAATACTCTAATTAGAAAATTATATATATATATATATATATATATATATATATGATATTCGTTATATGTTGTTGTTGCTTATGCCACTTGCCTGACATAGTCAGTTCGAGGCCCACGAAATTCAACATGGCAACGGGCTAGAGATACGCCTATCGTTAGCCTAAGCTTTGAGTCCCATGAAGGTGACAGTACGATTTTTGCTCGAGAGATGGCGACACCAATCGGACCCACTGATTTAACGAGCACGTACTCCGTGTGTACTCGGAGGGTATTTGGTGGCATCGGGCATTGAACCCAAGCCTTCCGGTCTGGAGTCCGATGCTCTAACCACTAGGCTACCCACAGCCCTCACTCGTTCTATAAATGATATTATAATTTTTGGCAAGCAAGAAAATTTTAAACTTAACACTAATAACTTTTATCCACATTATCTTAATTTAATACAGACAAATTTTATTTATATAGAAATAAAAATAAAAATTAATGTTATAGTTACTAACATTTATGACAAATTAGAAGAATTTAAATTCAATATTATAAAAATACTTCATTGGAAGAGTGATGTACATGTTTCTATATTCAGAAATATTATTATTAATTACAAACAACGCAATAAATTTATTGTTTCAAAAAATCAGAAAAAATGAAAAAAAAACTATAAACATTTTACTAAATATTGATTAATTCAAAAATACCCAATTAATTTTATTAATAGTTATTTGATTAAAGAAATTCAAAATAGTAAGGATTAAAATTCCTTAGATTATTAATAATTTATTATGATGAATTTATCATTTTTCCTAGGTAGATATAGTAAACTCAAGATTCTAATATTAGATAAAACTACTTATTCTCTTAGTTTTATTTTAACCGTAGTAATTTTTTAATATTTAAATACATTTATAATCCTAGTGTCCCTCAAGTAATGGTAGTATTTATACACACTGTTTAATTTTTTTCTATTCTTTTGCTGAATGCTACTATTCAGCCATTCCCATGCTTTGAATTTGCATTTGGGTCCAAAATCTGGAAATAACTTGTTTATTGTATTCAGATTTAGTGCGGGCTGTGCATTTTTGAATGCATTTTTTAAGTAAGTTACCTTTTTCTTGTAGTGGATTTAGATATTCGATCCATTATTTTCAATAGGTTTTTGCTCAGTATTACTAACAGAAGGTTGGCTGACCCAAAACATGGTCAACTACACTATTATATTTCTTATTTTATATAAAAGAGCTTTCCTAAGAGAGTCAGCAATGTTTATAATTCTGTAGCATCCATATTTTTATATTTTAAATTCTATTATTTTTATAATTTCTAGTGTATCCTTTCTAAAATCTTATGTCTGGTTTATCTTACAATTTTTTTTTCTTTTCAATTCTGATGTTTATTGATTATTCATCTCTCTTATGTAGAGAATTTTGGTTATATGTATATATATGTCGCGTGTTTCGAGTCAACTCAAAGCATTTTTTAAAAACGGTTTTTTATTCAACTAAACATTTCAGTGTCTGATCTGAGAGAAAAACAAACACGTGGCTTTAAAGTGTGTATAAGTGGCTTTCTACTTATTCAGATGTTCTAAATACCCTTCTTATTGAGGAGATATATTTGAAAGTTAAGCATGACATATGTAATAAAAAGCATGTAATAAAAACTAATGGTCGGGGATTTAAAAGCTTTCTGTTTAGGTCATCTGTTCCTCGAAAGGAGTGAGTACTCAGTTTAAGACTGGAAGATGTAACGGAAAATAAAAGTTAAATGTTGTGTAGGGAATTTAATTTTAGGTCTAATTTAATTATCCTATTATATATATATATATATATATTGGTAGTTAAATATAACCAAATAGACCTATAAAATGTTTGATATTTCTAAAATTAAATAAAGGGGACGAAAGAAAAATTATAAAGTGTGTTCACAATAAATTCTTTACTTATATCTTTTCTAAGGTATTTAAAGAGAATTCGTAGACATTTTATTAAGAAAAAATATTGAAATTATTAAAAGAGCTAAAATATTTCTAGAAATGATCCACAATAACAGAATATATGTAAAATTTTATAATTGTTAGGCATAACGAATAAATATGCATAAATGGCTCTTCTGGGGAGATAGTACGCGTATTAAGGCTTGTTCGAAAATCACCTTTAATTAGTTGAGAGTTATAAATGGGCTGCATGAAAGACACCAGTCTCTACTAAAGACTACGATTATAATTCTACGTATTGAGTAATTTAATCGGACTGTTGCAAAAAAAAAGGACTTTGAACAAAATTTAAAAATATTCTTTTTCTAAAAATCAGAATTTTAAAAATAACCAAGTAAATAGTGATCGCCGTAAAGGAATAACTAAACTAAGACAAGACAGTTTGCTGAAAGGTATCATGAGGAAAAATCATTTTAGAAGCTTGAGGCTTATAAGTAAAGTGGCTAGAACAAGGAAAGAAGAACCCAATACCTTCCACACTATGACGAGTCAATAAACGTTGTTTTCAATGTAAAGCAGCTACCTACTTCTAAGCAATATAGGGCAAGAGTGCATTAAAGTAAAAACAGATTGCAATGGGGTACTTGGAATTGGAAAAATAATGAGCAGCGATGAAAATGTTATACATTTCCCGCTATCAGAGGCTTTTACAACTAATATCTCCGAACACTCAATGCTACACTTCAAAGTTAAGAAACAATAATTCCTATCAAAACAAATGGAAATCTCTAACTACTTTGTGATTTATTTTCCATTATTCTAGAATTTTGAATTGGAGTTGTATACGCTCATGATAAAATATTTGTTCTCTGTTAATTCTAACATTTTTTTTCAGTATTCAAATTAGAATTGACATAACAAATTTATTAATACATCTAACGCTTTGGGTTGTCTCTCATATTTTTTTTTGTTTATATAAAATATACTTCAAGTATAACATTGAAATTTTTATCATTGATTAGGAACATTATTATTTAAAAAATTATATCTATATTAGGTAAAAGTGAGTAACAAATCATTTATTCAAATAAATTTTACGAGCTCAAATGTAATAAACTTCCTTTTGCTTTCAAGCAAAAGGAAAATTATTAATTGTTAATGAAGAGTACAGGATTGTGAGAAAGAAAGAAGAAATTTACAAGTAGTTAATTAAGGCAGTAAATACTAATTTGTATGTAGACACAGAGAAATGAGTATTTATTGTTCTCTTTATTCACCGAAATAAGATTTGTGCAAACAACGGAGATAAAGCCCTCGTTATAACTCAAATTTATTCATAAAAAATTAAATAAGAAACAATGAAAATGAAAGTACCTCCTCAGAATATGTTTTATTATTCACATAATTCATAACTACCGCTTTGAAAATTCATTTTTACACATGTTTTACTTAGTTATTTTACATTTCATAGCTTACGAATATTGCATATTTGGACACAAAATGGGATTCTTTTTTTAAATTTATAATTTCATTTGTGATTTAAACGTACCAAATTCCGAGTTAATAATATATTAGATTAGTATGTGTGCTAGGCCACATTTATATTAATTAAAATGGTTTCCGAATACGTAAAAAAAATTTAATGCTCAAAAGAGTTGAAATAAATAAATGAGCTATTTTATTTATAGAAAAATATTTAAAAAATAGCAGCTTTATAGGTTTACAGATAATAATCTAGCCCTTAGCCGCGATGAATTTCGTGGACCTTGATCTGATGTTACTGTCGATCAGGTGGCATAGACAACAACAACAACAACAACACAGATATGAAAAAAGCATAGCTTTCAGTAAAGGAAAGAGAAATAAAAAGAAAAAGACAAGTTTTAATCAAGTTTTGCAATCAGAAAATAATTCTAAGCCTAAATTTGATGTGTTCCAAATTAAATTCACGCCAACTTCAATATCACGATTGAACATATTTTCAGGGCAGTAAGATATGCAATTCACTACGATTTTTTCTGCTCATAGCATCAATTCTTTTTCAAAAGCGTATCTCAGAACCTAAGTGCCAAATTAATTAGTTTACTTTCTTTCCTAATGTGTTTGCATAAGCTAATTCTAGGACATAAGCATAAGTCTCACTATAAAAGTACGATTTATTTATTTATTTAGCCTTTTATTAACGTCGCACACTAAAGTAACGGGATAGCTATATAAAAATGGATTATACTGAACATAATAAAAAAAAATGACTAATTAATTCAAAATAAGAGTGCTGTGTATTGAAAGCTGAATGTTTGAAATTATTCTGTAAAATTTTGAACATAAGGAAATATACATTAAGTTTCTATAAAACATTAAACTACTTTTATTTTGAAAATGTTCTTTTTCAAATTCAGTTCTTTATCAAAATTTTGTTTTATATTTATTATTATCAGTTTTAAATTTTATAATTATATATATATATATATATATATTATTTGATAATATTTTTCTTAGTAAATACCTTATGATAGTTAAGATAGTAAGCTATTATATTTGCGTGCTGTAATAGAAGTAAAATAAGTATTAAATACTAAAATCTCTTTGTTTCAAAATAAAATAAGTCATTTAATTATTTAAAAAATATAATTAATAAAAAAATGTTTTTTTTTATCATTTAAACGGTACATGTATTCAATATTATTGTCTAATGATTTATTTAAAAAAATTCCGGTTAATATTTACTTTTAAGAGCAGAACATTTTTCTTTTTTAAAAAAAGAATTATTTTAATATCTATGGTAGAAAATTGTGGTTAATTATGGTTAATTAAACATTTTCAATGCTACTCTGAGCATCAACTTTCTTCTGAAACCTAATTAAGGCAGCGTTTTTCAAACTGTGGGGCGCGCTCCCCTAAGGGTGCATTATAACTCTACGCGGGGGGGGGGGGGCAATCATATCGAAAATAAAATATTTAAAATAATTTTCAATTTACTGAAAGGAAGCAAAACAAAATATATACATTCCGACTTAGTAAAAAAATACTTATTTACACTGATATAATATACTTATAAATGTATCAATACCGCACAGAGTATTTGATAATTAATTTATCAATACTAAATTAAAAATTGGTTTAGTAATTATACTAGTGAATCCCATATAGGCTTGTCTGCACAAAATTTAATCTTTATTTTGATAACTTGTGCGGTTTGTAATTAAAGTCGTATTGTAATTTAGCGTCAAAATTTATTATTATTGCATTCAATACATTGTTGTCATAAGAGAGGGGAGGGCACGATGAAAATTCTGACTGAAAATTAGGTCGTTAATATTGTAAGTTTGAGAAGCACTGAATTAGGGGTATCAAGCTCCTTTTTCATAAATATATTTTTATTTCCATTTTCAAAAAAAATGTTTATATTATGGTAAGAATTTGCTGACGCATTCACTCTCCCTTTTCTCACATAAAGAACACTTCTTTTTTGTTTGTTTTATTTGTATTAATCACAAGTGTATTCGCTTTTAGGGCCACACCTTCTTTTAGTCGCTAAATCTGGAATTAGTTGCTAGATCTAGTATTGGTATATGGAAATAGTCGCCAAAACTGAAAATGGTATATGCAATAAGTCGCTAAATCTGAAAATGATATGTGAAATAAGTCGCCAAATCTGGGAGTGGTACATGGTATTTAACAAATTTATTGATATTTATGGTGCAATTTATACCTTTTTTCTGAGATGTATAAGTTAACTAATGAATGCAATCATTTTAAAAAGATGCGGTCGGCCCTCCGGTATCCTTCGCTTTCGCAATGTAGCCCTGGAGCAAAAACAATTGCCCACCCTGTTCTAATGAATTGAAGAAAAAAATAAGTATAAGAGAAAGCTTAATTTAATATTTACTAAACATTTGGAAATGTATCTCATTTCAATTGAAAGTTGAAATTAGTTTTAAAAGTTTCAATTTCGAAAAGAATATCTTCAAAATATTCCAAAATGACGCTTGCCTATATTTTTTGAAATGTATGAATCTTCCTAAATGCATTACTGACTTCAAATTTTAAAAAAATGTCCGATTACTCTAATTAAATACAGATACACAGGCATTTAGTTCAATTTAAAAATTGATTATATATATATACTAGCTGTTACCCGCCCGCTTCGCTGGGTATTTCATGATGTTTTATAAATTTTTACTGCTTATATATATGTATAAATTATTGATATCTAAGTCCTAGCATTAAGAATCCGATTGAATTGAAAAATATACTTATACCTGTAACTGTCATCTGTTGATAAAAAAAAGGGGCAGAACTCATCTAATTTGTATTTTCTAAAAATCTCTAAAATTGAAGCATAGAATGATGTTTGCTCTTTCGTAACTCAAAAACCAAGTGGATTCCCGCAAAACCAATTTTCGGTGGATCTCTACTCCGTAAATTGAACATGCAAGCCAAATTTCAAGTCTAAATCTAACAGAAAAAAGCAAAAGTTTTACTATAAATATCCCCGTAATCCCGTTGAGAGCCGTTTTCCAAAATTACCGCTCTTAGCGGATTTCAATTCAACAAAAGAAAATGCAAACCAAATTTCATTATTATAGTCCTTGTAGCTCGAAAAAAGTAAATTTTTTTGTCAATACGTCCAGTAACCGCCTGCAACCCCCAGAACTTGATTTGCTTAAAATTTATTCTTAGTGGATCCCTATTCAACAAAAGAAACATGCTTAACAAATTTCAAGTATATGGGTCTAACAACTAAAAACAGGAATTTTTTTCTGTAACTCCTCTTGACCCCTCGCAAACATCTTTAGGGGTCAATTTTCATTTTACTCTTTGTTAGAGGAACTCTATTTCATGAAAGGAACATGCCTACCAATTTTCAAGCAGGATGATCAAGTAGTTTAAAAATGGAAATATTTATCGATTACGCCTCTTAATCTCCCGAAATTAAACTTAGTAGTTGATATTCGTGAAACTCATTTTGTAGCGGTTCTCTACTTTACGAAAGAAATCTGCTTATCAAATTTCAAAACTGTACGTCTAACAGTTTAAAAATGGGGATAATTGTCTATAACGCCACTTGAGCCCCCGCGACGCCACTTGTGGGTCTGTTTCCACAAAACCCATTTTGTAGGGGAATTGCACTCTATGAAAGGAATCTGCGTAGCAAAATTTGAAGACTGTGCGTCCAATTAATTAAAAATGCAACAAAATTATCAATAACGCCCCTTGAACCCCCGCAACACCACCTAGGTGTCGATTTTCACAAAACACATTTTGCAGTGTATTTCTATCCTATGAGAGGAATCTGCTAACCAAATTTCAAGACTGTGAGTCTAATAGTTTAAAAAAAGAAATAATTATTTATATCTGCCCTTAACCCCCCGCAACACCCCCTGGGGGTCAATTTTCTCCAAACCCGTTTTGTAGCGGATATTTACTTCATGAAAGAAACATTCCTACCAATTTTCAAGCAGGTAGGTCAAATAGTTTAAAAACGAAAATATTTATCTCTTACGCCACTTATACCCCTGCAACGCCACTTAGAGGTCTGTTTTCACAAAACCTTCTTATAGCTGATCTCTACTCTATGAAAGAAATCTCTTTATCAAATATAAAGACTGTGCGTCTAATAGTTTAAAAATGGAAATAATTATCTATAACGCCCCTTAAGTCCCCTCAACGCCACTTGGGGGCAATTTTCATGAAACCGATTTTTAGCGTATCTCTACCCTATGAGAGGAATCTGCTTACTAAGTTTCAAGACTCTACGTCTAATAACTTAAAAATAGGAATTTATAACGCCCCTTAAACCCCCCGCCCCCGCAACACCCCTTGGGGGTCAATTTTCCCAAAACCCATTTTGTAGCGGATATTTACTCCAGGAAAGAAACTTACCTACCAATTTTCAAGCAGGTAGGTGAAGTAGTTTAAAAACGGATATATTTATCTATTACGCCCTTAATCCCCTCAACGCCACTTAGAAGTCTGTTTTCACAAAACCGTTTTGTAACTGATCATTATTCTACGAAAGGAATCTATATATCAAATTTAAAGACAGTGTTTCAAATAGTTTAAAAATGGAAATAATTATCTATAACGCCCCCTAAGCCCCTGCAATGCCACTTGGGGTCTATTTTCAGTAAACTCATTTTGTAGCGGATCTCTACTCTCTGAAAGGAATCCGCTTACCCAATTTCAAGATTGTACATCAAGTAGTTTAAACATGGAAACAAGTATTATTAAAGCCCTTAGTAACGCCCCTTGCGTTTCGAATTTCGGAAAATCCTTTCTTAGCTGATGTCTACTCTATCAAAGGAACATGTCTACCAAATTTCAAGTCTGTAGGTTGAATAGTTCCAGAGATTTCGTGTTTAGTCAGTCAGTGAGTTGAGTCGCTTTTCTCCTTTATATATATAGATATATAATGCAATGGATGTTTGTATATAATGACTTCGCTTCACTCCAACCCCGTTCAATTGATCACTATGAAAGTTGGCATGTATATGTATTTTTTGTGGGAAAGGTTTTGAGCTGTTCTCTTTGTTGCAGCTCCCCATCAACTGGCGCTACAGCATATCAACTTCTGCACCGTTCAATCAATCGCCAAGTTTCCAACATGTTTGCCAAAATGGATGCAAACTTGGCTCTATCGTCAAGATTTTGACAAGTTTCCTTTGAGAATCGCCATTATAATGTAAGGAACGGCGTTGCTTGCGAATGTTACAATTTTAACATAAAATATATATATATATATATATATATATATAAATACAACAGAAAATAATGTTAGCGTATTACATATCTAGATATAAATTTACACTATTTTAAGTGTTCATTTCACAAAATTTGTAACAATGTGCTCCTATTGCTGAGCAGAGATCAGCTGAGGAAGGTGTTTTCAAAAATAGACCCACAGGAGTTACGGGGCGTTATAAATAAAAAAAAAAAAATTCTTTTTATCAGTTATTAGATCTACAGATTCAAAATTTCTTTTTGTTCACATGAGATATGGAAAAAGCTTTTTTTTGGGGTTTAATTTGCAATTCAGGTAAAATTAACTCATTAAAAACCTCTTTTATCCTTCAATCTGTATCGTTTAGTTTTTCCATTCCCCCAGCTAGTACACTTATAAATGTATCAGCACTGCACAATGCATTTTATAATTAATTTAACTATACTAAGATTACATACAAGCTACATACAATAATAATACATAGTATTGTATTGTATAATTATACCATACAAGTTTAATAATTACCAGTGACCCCATGGGCTTGTCACATATAAAATTATATACAAAATGTAAAACTTATCTTGATAATTTGTACGGTGTATAATTAATTCCTTTACTGCGGACTAAAAGTTCCCCGATTCGCCCCCAATGCCACCATTTTCGAGGTAAACGTGCGTATGTGATGTATTTGAATGGGCGAGGGGCTGAAAAGGAATAAATATAAGTAAAATCATCTCTGAAGTAAGTAAATTCTTCGCAAACACTGTTAAGGTACTTTTATTACATTCCAAAGCCTTCGGAATAATGTTTTAGATAGCAGTGCACATAGAAGATTGTACTTTGGAAAGACGTATATATACTTCCGGGGCAATTAACGCTTTGGCTTAGGTATACCCGCCAGTGGCACTTAAGGGGTTACATTTGCATAGTAGTTTTAGTGTCAAAGTATAGTATTATTCAATACATTGTTATTGTATGGGAGGGGGCGATGAAAATCATGATTGAATGTTGGGTTGTAAATATTGAAAGTTTGAGAAGCACTGTGATAAAGCGATAATAACAATTGTCATCAAATACATCCACTATGCAACCGCGTTAAGCATTTATCAAAAACAAGAGAATAAACAGTCATGGCGATAAATATTAAAAGATTTTCATCTTTAACTCAACACTTCACTTCAAGTTACCGATGATTCTAAGGCCAATTACAAGAATCTACTAAACTAATTTTAATTAGCTAATTTCGAATTCCCTTTCACAAGAAGTCTTATAAAAAATGTTGAATAAATAGACATTTTACGAAATAAATAAATTACTTTAATTTAATCTTCCCGCTTTCTATAAACCTGCTTTATGTGAATGAAAGCTGAAAAAATAGGGTCAGATCAAATGAAAAAAAATTTTCCACATCAATTTAGTTTTTTTTATCCTATAAACATGTATAAAATTGTAGCTTTTTTGACTAGTTTCACAAATTATCCAAACAAATTACCACAAAAATTTCATGAAAATATAAGAAGACTATACAAACATTAAGATAAACTAGGGAATAAATAAAGCGTCAAATTAATTCGGAATGAAAAGTCAAACGGAGCAGAACAGAAAATGGTGAACCGATATTTTTTATGTTTCTGTTATCGTGTCTCTAAGTATATTTGTTTCCCCCATCGCATCGTATGCTATTAAATAAATAGTCATTTTCTCCAAAGAGAACCCTCCATTGAGAAAACGTGCTCACGCAATGATATTATGTATCTAAAAGAGCT
>BMAO01033436.1:0-19225 GCA_019973975.1 Trichonephila clavata
CGTAGCTACCAGCATATCTCTTATACAGAGCCTGAATCTGCAGATTCCAAATATATGTAATATTTTGAAGCTTACAAATAAATTTCATTTATGTGATCATTTTGTTTATTTTCCAAAAAAGTGTCCCAAAAGAATTTTGATACATGGCTCAATGAGGACTAGTTACATGTGGTTTAGCCACAAAATAATTGCCCTTCGGTCAATCGTAGAAGAAGTACATGCATTTGTAACCTTGCACATTTATCAGTTGGCAAAAAGGCGAAATTAAAACCGTTTTAAAAAGCCAAAAGCGCAAATAGTTCATTGAGTTACTTTTTATACATAAATTAGGCATAAAAAAATAAGGTTTTTATAGTTTCAGTTAACCATATTCAATTAAAAAAAATTCTAGATAGAGAGAGATTGTATGAATATTAGATAGTTTTGTGACTCATCTATACGCGACCTTAATACTAATCCTCTTGGGGAAACTTTAGGGCCAGCATTCCCGTTAATTAAAAGCCATCCCTCAAGAAAAAACCTTGATATTTAAATTAGTTAGACTATATAAAGTCTATAGGTTTTGTAGATTTAAGAACAGAAGGAGCAGGAGAGCTGTTGCGGGGATTAGTAGATGAGAATATTTCGATGAGTATTTCATTATTACAATTTGAGTAAAGGAAGAAGTTGCTAAGATAATAAATTAGTGGATTCAGGATTCTAAGATAGATTGAATCAGATTTACTTTATTAGATCACTTACGCTTGTTCACCTAGACTTGTTTACTTAGAGAAGTTCACGTGGAATAGATTGCTCTCTTTAATCAGTCCTAGGGTCTCCTTTTGTGGTTTCACTTATGATTGATTAAGTGTGTTTGAATAGTAATAAAATAATAGTTAATATGGAAGTTTCTGGTGATGCTTTGTGTCCCCCACACCCTTAGGTAGGCAAGACGGGGCAGGAGGGGCTGCCAAATAGGCCACGCTCACAGTGTACTCAAAGAGTTTAATGTGAGTTTTTTTTTTTTTTAATTATTTCAAAAATGTTAATTTTATTTTAATGAAAAATTTTTTTGAACTTTTATCTTTATTAATATATTATTAAAAACTCTTAATTATGTATAAAGATCAAATTTTTCCTAAGCAATTCGCAGACAAAAGTTCATAATTGGTATACTTACTACTCCATTTCTTTATCAATTTCATCTTAATGGCTATATATTAGTGAGATATACATGATTCTCTCTCTCAAATCTGTATATAAAGTGTTCTCTTATTAATTTAAAAGGGTTACTAACCTCTTAAGCAATTAATTTTTTGCTTCATATGTTTCAATAAAGACATATTTTTAATTACGTATAACTAAGTATAAAAACTATACAGAATGCGAAAAAAGAAGAATTTAATTTTAATTTTCAATTTTAAGTTTTCCACTATTTATTTTATTTTATTATTGTGGAACACAAAAAACCCTAAATGTGTGTTGCTTTGTATGTACATTCTGCATGCGATGAAGAATATTTCAAATATCTTAAAAAAACTTCTTCCATATTTACAAAAAAAAAAAAAAAATTCAAAAGCATTTCCTTCATATTTAGGGGGAAAAAATCATGTTCATACCTCTTTTTCAAACGGTTGAGGATTTTGTATGTGTGCGCATATACACAACTTGAAGCATGGTGTAATACTCAGGCACGGCCCGAAGGTAGCGGGTGTAAAAGAGTTCGAGGTAAAAGCAGACATGATCTTAAAACTCTAGCTACTTTTATTCAATCTTTAATACTTTAAGAAATATTTAATTTTACAGCTTAACTCTGGAAGCAATCTGAATTCCTAACCCTTAACCGGATATACTAAATTTTTGAAAGTACTTATCTGGAAATGAAACTTCTTCTTATGATCCTTCTCGAGTCCTGATACCTCGGTCAGCTCCAAGGTTGTTTCCTTCCACAATTCCTGGTGGATTCTACGTCGACTATTAATATCAAGACGTGCGACAACCCTATTTCTCACCTTTCTAAGGCTTGGATTTCACGCTTAACGATCAGCGATTAACCTCCATAGTCAACGACAGCCACATAAATAGTAGCTGCATTTGCATAAAATCAAGTCATCTCTGTTGAAAAGTTTTAAAATTAAAATCACAGTTAACAAATATTTTCCTCAAGAGGATTAGTAGAAGTTCAGGGGATAGAGCCCATAATAAGTTTTACAATGCAATGGAGTCAGAAATAATATCGACTTTTTAGATTATCTTTCCATTTTCATTTCTTCTCCGGCAACAAATTACACATTGCGTTTCCAATCCCTGTTCTTTACCGAATATGTTCAAGAATCTAAACTCCAGCCTCCAATGAAAATCCCTCAATTCACCATAAAGAAAATCCCGGATGAATATTATTTCAGTACCATGGGCAAATTGCATCTCTTAAAAACACTAGAAAGAAGAAATTATCAGTTGCCCTTACACCCTACGGGCAAATCGGTTGAATCTAGCTTTTGGTAGCTTTATATATATATAATATATATATACACAAGAGCCAAGCAGTATGACCCCCTGTAAAATAACGAGTTGGCCCATTTTTGGCGCGCAACACAGCTTCAACCCGCCTTGGCATGGATGCCATAAATCCTTGGTAGATGGTCGAAGACAGATTGTACAAAACATTTAAACAATGGTCACGAAAATCCGAGATATTGCGAATTGGTGGTCTTTGAACTCTGAGCTGCCGTCCCATGACATCCCAAATGTGTTCTATCGGATTGAGATCCGGTGAGTTAGGCAGCCAGGACATTAACTGGAATTCTGCATCATGTTCCTAGAACAACTCCAACACAATTTTAGCCTTGTGACACGGGCGTTGTCCCGTTGGGACATTCCATTTCCAGCTGGAAAAACAGAGCCATGTAAGCGTGCAACTGGTCCGCAACAACTTTCAGATTCGCTGTTGCATTCATGGTCTGTTCTACCACAACCACGATCCCAGAGACGCCCAAGAGAACGTCCCATAAAGCATAATACCGCCTCCACCGGCCTGTGTATGACCTACTGTACATTGAGGGAGCAACTGTTCGCCTGGAAGATGGCGTATTCCTACACGGCCATCGGCGTGATGAATGACAAACCGTGATTCATCTGACCAGGCAAATCTCTCCCACTGATCCATGGACCATTCGCGATGTTCTTGTCCCATCGCAGGCGCATTTGGCTATGACGCTTGGTCAGCAAAGGCACACGAGTGGACGTTTGCAGCATTCCAACAGTGTTCCCATATCCAACAGTGTTCGCAGAACAGTGTGTTCCGATACTATTCTACTTGGCCCTGCATTCTATTGGGCTGTCAGCTGATCCACTGTCTGGCACCGGTTTTCCTTCACCATGTGGGACAGTCTCCGAAGACCTTTTTCTTTGATAGCGTGTGGACGTCCAACATCATGTGGTCTACTGCTGGTTTCACCGTCATTCATCCACTTTGCATAAGATCCACTTTGCTGTTCATCGCGAACAACCCACGAGTTGTGCAGTTTTAGAAATACTTGTTCTGAGCCTTCGAGCCATTACAATCTTCCCTCTATCAAAGTCGCTTAGATTCGCAGCCTTTCCCATCACACACAGAAGTAAATGAAAGAATGATTCTTCAGACTCTCCAGCAGCAGTTAAATACCACTTCCATCTGATCCCGTGCCTTCCTCGTCATCCAGGTGAGTTCATTGCAAATGTAGAAGTGGTTATTATGTTTTGGCTCTTGAGTGTATATTAATATTAAGTTAAAGTCATGAATATTTTGAGAACATTATCTACACACACACTTATAATTCAAATAATAAAAATAAAATTATTCACAATTTATAAAATTACAATTTTATAAAAACTAATTTTCAATACCATCTGATGCTTTTAAATGCATTATTTGCGACACTAAAACTAAAAATAAATTCAAATTGTACCTCCTTTCATAAAGATTATTATTTTTCCAGAAGTTCTGAGAAGTAGGTTGATTTAATTTCTTGTTAAAGATTTTGTTTTTAAAGCAAATGATCTTCTACTATTTGAAGTAGCAAATCATCTCTGAATCTCTCTTTGAAACTATTACCATGGTTAAGAAGGTATTACTAAAATTGAGAAAATTCTATACCTATCAGATAATAAAAAGGAGAGAGAGAAATTTCAATGAAGAAAAAGTATTAAGAGTAGATAACAAAATTCAATAGTGTAACTATTATAAGTAACTATAATGAGTAAGTACGATCCTTGGGGGGGGGGGGTGATCTTTAAGCAAATCAACAATCCACCCTTCCTTTCAAGAAAACCCGCGTTGGCTCGTTATGAGGTAAGTGACAAGAGATGTATATTTTTTGATATACTTACTAATTAGTACGCAAACATTATTCGGTAAAGATTGAGTATGGCGTTCCTTTTTCCAATGGAAGTTTATTCTGATTTTGGGTTGCTTTTTAGTTTCGTTAATCTATACAAATAAATAAAATTGAAGTGTCTGTTTGTAATTTCAATTTAGCAGCTTTTTACTTAATGCACTAAAAGTATATACGGTACTCATAAAAACCAATTTTTAAAATTTTTGTCTGTCTGTCTGTCCGTCTGTCTGTCTATCTCTCTGTCTGTCTGTCTGTTTGTTCCGGCTAATCTCGGAAACGGCTGGTGCGATTTTAAAAATTCTTTCACTAATGGAAAGCTACATTAACGGGGAGTAACATAGGCTATATTTTATTCCGTATTCTTACGGAACGGAAACTATACGGGTGAACGTGAAACTGAATGCCAGATGAACGCCAAATTGAACGCCAAGCTGAGCTAATGAAGTCGTTGTTTTGGTTACTGGCGACCGATGCTCTTCATGAGACATAATAAATTTACGCGCACATGATAATACGCTGACACGTGCCATAATATTTTTTATGATAGTTATCTCACTGTTCAGTTAAGTAGAGCATCGCTGTTTCGGATGCACTTTTAAAAATAATAAATCAAGGCTTCATAAGCAAAAAGCAATGCAAGAACAAAAAATTGATAAGTTTTACGGTTAGTTTTAATCATTTCTTTTTTTTTTAATTTACATTTTTAGTCACATTTAAACAATAGTTATTATAATCCCAATCTATATCTATACAAATAAATAAAATTGAAGTGTCTGTTTGTAATTTCAAATTAGCAGCAATTGTTTGCGGGGCGGGGGTTTAAGGGGCGTTAGAAATTCCAATTTTTAAGTTATTAGACGTTACAGTCTTGAAACTTAGTGTGTAGATTCCTCTCATAGGGTAGAGATACGCTACAAATGGGTTTCGTGACAATTGCCCTCAAGTGGCGTTGCGGGACTTAAGGGGCGTTATAGATAATTATTTCCATTTTAAACTATTAGACGCACAGTTTTTATATTTGATAAGTAGATTTCTTTTATAGAGTAGAGATCAGCTATAAGAAGGTTTTGTGAAAACAGACCTCTAAATGGCGTTGCGGGGATTTAGTGGCGTACTAGATAAATATTTTCGTTTTTAAACTACTTCACCTCCCTGCTTGAAAATTGGTAGGAATGTTTCTTTCATGGAGTAAATATCCGCTACAACACAGGTTTGGGAAAAATTGACCCCCAAGGGGTGTTAAGGGCAGATATAAATAATTATTTCTATTTTTAAACTATTAGACGCACAGTTTGAAATTTGGTAAGCAGATTCCTCTCATAGGATAGAGATACACTACAAAATGTGTTTTGTGAAAATCGACCCCTAGGCCGCGTTGCGGGGGTTCAAGGGCGTTATTGATAATTTTTTTTTTTTGCATTTTTAATTTATTTGACGCACAGTCTTCAAATTTTGCTAAGCAGATTCCCTTCATAGTGTGCAATTCCCCTACAAAATTGGTTTTGTGAAACAGACCCAGAAGTGGCGTTGCGGGGCTCAAGTGGCGTTAGCAATAATTATCCCCATTTTAAAACTATTAGACGTACAGTCTTGAAATTTGATAAGCAGATTCCTTTCGTAAAGTAGAGAACCGCTACAAAATGGGTTTCACGAATATGAACTACTAAGTTTGATTTCGGGAGATTAATGGCGTAATTGATAAATATTTCCATTTTAAACTATTTGATCATCCTGCTTGAAAATTGGTAGGCATGTTCCTTTCATGGAATAGAGTTCCTCTAACAAAGAGTAAAACGAAAATTGACCCCCAAGGAGGGTTGCGAGGGTCAAGAGGAGTTACAGAAAAAAATTCATGTTTTTAATTATTAGACCCATATACTTGAAATTTGTTAAGCATGTTTCTTTTGTTGAATAGGGATCCACTAAGAATGTATTTTAAGTAAATCAAGTTCTGGGGGGGTGCAGGGGGTTACTGGGACGTATTGACAAAAAAAATTACTTTTTTCGAGCTATAAGGACTATAATAATGAAATTTGGTTTGCATTTTTCTTTTGTTGAGTTGAAATCCGCTAAGAGCGGTTATTTTGGAAAACGGCTCTCAACGGGATTACGGAGATATTGATAGTAAAACTCTTTTTTTTTCCTGTTAGATTTAGACTTGAAATTTGGCTTGCATGTTCAATTTACGGAGTAGAGATCCACCGAAAATTGGTTTTGCGGGAATCCACTTGGTTTTTTGGGTTACGAAAGAGCAAACATCATTCTATGCTTCAATTTTAGAGATTTTTAGAAAACACAAATTAGATGAGTTCTGCCCCTTTTTCTTATCAACAGGCGACAGTTACAGGTATAAGTATATTTTTCAATACACAATCGAAATTCTTAATGCAGGACTTAGATATCAATAATTTATACATATATATAAGCAGTAAAAATTTATAAAACATCATGAAATTCCCAGCGAAGCGGGCGGGTAACAGCTAGTTTATATATAAAAATATTATGCTTTTGAGTTCGTTCACCTCCTTTTTACCCTAAAGAAACATTTTACTTTTAGCTAAAGCAATTTCAGAAGGCTAATTTATTTTTAGTTCTGAAATCATTCATTATAACTTTATAATCTGAAACAATATATAACTTATATTTCTTAATTAAATATCACTGAATGAGATAATTATACAACAGTGGCGCTCTGACGAATTTTTCAAGTTGGAAGGGGATCGAAGGTCGAAACTCTAGGATTTTCGTACCATACCCCGATAGCCCGACAAAAATATTCTTTTAATTTTACTGATTGTAAGGAGAAAAAAAAAGAGTACAAAATAAATTATTGCATAAATAATTAGCGTTAATTAATAAGATAAATTATTAATAGTGAAAGGTGAATTAAATGGATTAATTATTATTAGTTAATTATTGTATAAATTAAAATAGTTAATTATTATTAACTCATTACATATGCTAAATTAATAGATTATAGATATTACATTAATTAATTATTGTAACTAAATAACTAAATATCTATTAATTAGTTATTGTTACCTTTGTTTGGGATTAGCTTACGTGTCTTATGCTTTTTATAGGATTATAATCAATCGAGAAAAAATCCCAGGTAAAGGGTAGAGGATCCGACTCCCCTCCCCCCCTCTCCGTTGTGTGTGCTACTGTCTGAAATATGATAAATTTTTTGATGAAAGGTAAAAAAACTTGATAACATAAATCTGCATTTCAATTCCATAATCATTCGCTTAATTTTAGAAAATATGATAGTGCTTACTTAAGTATATTTAAATGTAGGAAACTGTAAAACAGATCTTATACAACGTGGTTATTTTAGAATAACGCTTGTAAGCTAAAATATAAATAGAACAATACGGTAATGGCAATGCTTGTAGAATACTTAAATTTGTTTATAATATATCTCATATCTTTTAATATTACTTAATAAGATATTGGTAATAAATAATACATTTTTGAATTTTAAATTTAAAAAAAACGAAAATATATTGCAATAAAAGAGTTATCAATAAGTATATATATATTGGTTGCCTGGCCGAAAAACTTTGTTTAAATCTGCAATCCTGGTTCCAAAGGCCAGGAGTTTTCTCTAGTACTACTGTGGTTAAGATTATTCTATCATGACTATAGCTTCTTAAGTTTATAAATATTTTTTGTACATATATATATATGTATATATATATGTATATATATATAAATATAATTCACAAGTTTTCTTTCAAAGGGTCTTATTTCATAATAGTCTTGAGTCGTACAAGACGTACCGAAAAATTAACCTATTATTAACCCATTTAAAGAGAAAAAACCATAATTATATCTCCTAAAATCTACCACGTTTGTGGTTTTAAAACATAATAATGGAAGTAATTTTTGTACATTTGTATTGATGCAATCTTGCATTATTCGCAAATTCTGACCAACCACCGACCACACAACACTTTACAAGGAAAAAAAAATATCTCCTTTGACGAAACCTATAAAAAGATGAGATTTTCAGAGTAAACAATGCTTTTGTGACTGTCTAAGAGGCTCACGTTTTTATCCGTTGGTGCATTTGTTCTACACCTCATGTTTCCCCTTTGCCTGTTTTTCTGGCAGTAAAATGTAGATTTTTAAAATAGTACAGGATCTACTCCAGTATTTATCAAACTGTGGGGCCCCGCCCCTTTGGAGGGCGTGATAACTCTGTGAGGGGGGGGGGGCGCGAGCTCTTGAAAGGTCTAAAACGAAAGAGTATTTAAAAAAACTACTAATTTACTGAAAGTAAAAAACAAAATAATAAAAAATAAAATGCACATTTGCACTGATGTAATATACTTATAAATGTATCAATACTACGCAATGCATTTGATAATTAATTTAACAATACTAAGCTAAAAACAAGTTTAATAATTACCTGTGATCCCATGGTCGTGTCATTTTTAAAATTATATACAAAAATTAACACTTATCTTGATAATTTGCTCGGTTTATATAATTAACCCCTCAACTACCGATTAAAAGTTACGCAATTCGCTTCCGATGCCACCAAACACACTGCTAAGGTACTTTTATTGCATTCCATAGCCTTCGGAATAATTTTATGGATAGCAGTGCGCAGAAAAGGTCATACTTCCGAAAGACGTATATATACGCCCGGGGAAAAACGCTTTGGCTGAGTGAGACGTTTATATACGCCAGTGGCTCTTAAGATGTTTGAGTCGTATTCTAGCTTTAGCATTAAAATATAGTATAATTGAATTCAATACACAGATATAGTGAGGGGGGGTGCGAGATAAAATTATGATTGAATATTAAAAGTTTGAGAAGCACTGATCTACTCCAATCTTCTATGACTGCAATCCGACAAGATATCCGTTCTACACAAAAAGGTTTTAAGCACAAAGCGTGACCGCGTAGTGGTCTAGATATCGGATCATGGCTAGCATATCATGAGTTCGATCCCAGTACCACTGAATTCCCTCCGTGTAGGGGGGCGATGCAGGTTATTTTTATCGAGAGCTCAAACGTCCTCCCGTTGGTGTGGTGTGGTAGTTAGAAGAAGGGGTGCCAGCACAGGTGTCGTCCGCGTCACTTGAAAATGGTTCAGAATTACGCGGACCGTCGCCAAAAACCCTCGTGTAGCTGAACAGTGCGACGTTAATATTCACTCACTCACTTTAAGCACAATGCACTATGTTACACACAAAGACACCACACACACACATATATATATATATATATATGTGCGTACGTACGTGTGTGCGTGCAATAATTCCCGTAAATTTTCTTACGAGGCATGAAATTCAAAATGGTAATGGGCCTTCCACGACTTCACGTAATAATTCATTTATAGTTTCTCCATCTAACGGCCAAATTTCATAGCCTTATCTCCCACAAATTGAAGCTCTTCAGCGTTTTTAAACCAAGATGATACAATCTTGCATCATCCGCGTATGTGAATGAATCAGAAAAGTCTACCGGAAATCATATAATTTTAATAACTTCTAGTTGGCCATGACTATAAATAAACAAGATTTTATGCTACGCGTGTTTTTGCTTGTGTGTGTGTTTTTTTTTACGTAACTAAATAAGCGTGTAGTTAAAATTACTAAGCCTACGCATTCCTCAACGATAACATGGAATTAATTTATTCCATCAAACGAAATGTCATATTACGGTTTAAAAAAGGTATCAAGTTAACCCAAAGTATTACATACACACACATATGTGTAGAAATTACTCTCTGAAGAGTTGCTTGATTTGTATGAGAAATTATATTATGAAAAAAAAAACGATTATCTCTGAAGCTATTTCTTGAATCTTTCTCTGTTCTTAAATCTTTTTCGATAAAAGGATTCATTTATTCGATTGAGAAAATCCCATTTCGAACGACAAAGAATAGAAATAGAAGATAAAAAGAATAGTCCCATGTGGAAAAAAAAAATAAAAAACGAAACTGACTCACGAAATTGAATCATCTAGATTTTGCAATGATAAGTAGATACGATTGCTAAAAGAAAGCTAATCATTCGGTAAATGAACAATTCTTTCTTGAACAATAGACAATTCACTACTGATTTTCTTGTCAGATAACAAAATCGAACGAAATGTTCGATATGTTTAATAACTCACTCGAAATTCACCAGTTAGATAAAAAATTAGTCCATTGTATTTTTAATTTCTTATTTCATTTCTCTGATTTTGAAATTGTTTTATTTAGTTTGTCAAATATATTTAAGTTTAGTAATTTTTCAGTTTTTAATTTTTGGTATTTTTACTCCAAACGAAGAATTGAAACTTATTTTGAGCTGCATGATTCGAGCCCGTTTAATGATTTAGCTCATAAAACATAGATTATTTTTTATTTATCAGAACATTTGTCTTTTGCTGGGTTGCTAATTGTTACTAATTATAAAAGTCATGACTATATAGGATCTTTTGCTGCTGAATTTTACTTTCTTTTACAATACTTAAATTAATTCCTTTTAAGATGCATTTTGCTTAAGGAATACTGGTATTTACTAAATGCTAAATTTTTAAATCATTCCCAATTCCCATATGATTTCTTTTTATTCTATGCAGTATATGATGATGAATGGTTTATTGAAATACAAACACTCGCTCACAGGTATATATTATTTATTCTTTCACGTTTTTTGATATTTCGTACATTTTGAATATATGTATATATTTATATATAATATTTTTGACGGGTCTATTCGCGACATTTTCCCTACCAATCCTCTTGGGGAAACTTTAAGGCTAAAATTCACATTAATTCACAGCCTTTCAAGAAGAACCCGTGATATGTAAAATAGTTTGACTCTATAAAATCTATAGGTTTTGTAGATGTAAGATAGAAGGAGCCGGGGAGCTGTTACGTAAGTGTAAATATTGGAAAATTGCATTCACAAAACTAGCGCGAGTTAAGGAAGTAATTGCTTAGAGATTAAATTATTAGATTAAAGATTTAAGGTATATGATATTAGAATTAGTTACGGTTCACATTAGCGCTTGTTCTCCTTATCCAATTCACGTAGTCGGATTTGCTTAGAGTTGGGTATTAAGATTAGAGAACGCTTTATATATCACTCCTAGGTTTCCTCTTGTAGTTTCACTTGTGATTGTTTAAGTGTGTTTAAAGGATAAATAAAACTAATTGTTATTATGGAAGTTTTTGGTGATGCTTTGTTTCCCCCTACACCTTTAGCCGGAGATAGAGAGGTGTCGATTAGACCAACAGCCCCGCAATTTAGCAATGCTGACAAATTAAATTATAACAACTTTAATGCACAATTTTTTCACTGATATAGTCAATAATTTTCTCATATTTTGTATGATAATGCATATAATGTAATTATAATATACATTTATAATTATATTACATTAAAATATTGTAAGGGCAAATATTGTTGTATTTGTTATGACAGTATATGTTTTTCTTTTATAATATTATAGTTGGTATACCTGTCCTTCACATGTGTGAATTGAAAAATTAAATAATACAGATTGAACGACAAAGAAGTTTTTAATGAGTTAATTTTGCGTGAATTGCAAAATGAAAAAAGAAAAAAAAAGCTCCTTGCATATCTCAGTTGAGCAAAAAAATTTTATTTGTTGAATTTTAAGTCTGTAGATCTAATAGCTGATAAAAAGGATTTTTTTAATTAAAGCCCTCGTAATTCTCTTGTGGACCAATTTTTTAAACCTTCCTGTTCAGCAAAAGTAACATATTGTTACAGTTTTTGTTTAATGAATGCTTAAATAGTGTAAATAGTTTATATCTGAATGTGTGATGCATTAAATTTACTTTTTATTGTATTTATTTTATGTTAAAATTGTAATATTCGCAAGTAACGCAGAATGATGACAACATGGCGATGGATTGAACGGTGCAGACGTTGATATACTGTAGCACCACCTGGTAAAAAGTTGCAAAAAAGAGGATAGCACAAAAACCTTCTAAAATACATATCCATGCTAGTTTTTATAGTGATCGGTTGAACGGTGTGGGAGTGAAGCAAAGTTCAAGCATCCATTTATATAGAGAGAGATCTGCTTTCATGTAATAACCAATTATAAAACTGGGAATTGCAAATAAAACTAGCAATCTTTACTTAAATTTCTCAATATTAATCTTATTTTAATTTTTTTATGACAATGGAATAAATATATAAATACATTTAAATAGAATTGTTACTTCAATTCAATTGACGAAATGATGCCAACTTAAGTTTGTAATTGTTAAATTTTTCAATAAACCATTTTATAAAAGGGGAAATATATTTATAATTAATACCTCAGTATCAAATTATTTTCTGATTATCCAGGTTTTATTTCGCTGTTTGTCTTCTGGAGACTTAAAGCAAAGTCCACCCTACTGCATAAAAATGCTACAACATTTATAAATACATACAGTCTTTATTTATGCTATAGTACTTTTAAAAAAATTACAAAAATAACAAAAAGCATATAAATTTCACTTGAAAAACAAACAAATGATAACTTATTTAAACAAGAAATTATTAATTATTAAATACGTAGTATTTTTTTTCAAGAGAAAAACTCTTATTAATTAGCTTAAAATAATATAATATAGCAATACTCTTAGTGAAATATGTAATAAAATGACAATGTTGAACGTATATTTGTGTAACTCTTTAACTTAATATTACCTTAATCTTTTAATCATGTATGCTCTATTCTTTAAATCACATAATTAGAAATACCATATTTCGAAACGCACCCAAGTCTTATTTAATTTTACAAGAAAACCAGGACATCATATACTTTCAAAAAATCGATTTTTCAATTTTAATTCTAAAAAATAGCGCATATTTTTCTGAATCTAAAAATATATATTTCTTATATGTTTGTTGATAAAACAACCCTAAAATATGAAAAATAAAAATGTAAAGAATGACCACGCCCCTTTTGACATATTTTAAATGGATAGTTTCAACTAAGTTTGATCTATAAAAACTTTTGAATTTTTTTTTTCGTTTTAATGAATAACTCCACTATTCCGTGGCATAATATGTGTTACAAGATCTCGAAAATTAAGATTTTCAGAATTTTAAGGTTTTATGATTATTTCAAAGAAATTATGCAGTTAATTCATGAAAAAACGGTTCATTATGTATAATAAGTTGCTTTATATATATGTGTAAATTGTTTTGTAAAATCAAGAAATATTTTTGTAAGAAATGGTACGTACATGAAAATATGTATTAAAAGATCTCAAAATTTATGTTCATGTTAACTAAAACAAAGGGGAAAAAAACATATGAATTTAAAATTACTTCTGTAACTCTAGAAAATGATTAAGTATTATTACTAGGCGTATAAAAATAGGCAAGAAAATGCTAATTAAATGAATAATATGTGAAAACATTGTTTTTTTTTATTAGTTTTTGTACTTTTTCTCAAAAGCATATTTTTTTTTGCATTTAGGTACATTTTAAAAAAAAAACAATTGCACAATATGATTCCAGATTTTTTTATACTTCTATACAAGATGCCTATGCATATAATGAACCTAATTTTTTTCTATTAAAATTGTGCCTAATTTTTTAAAAATGGTTTTATGCAATAAAAAAGCAGAAAATTGAAGTTTTCCAAATTTCATAGTTTCATAACTTTTTTAAAGGAACTGTACTAAAATTTAACTGAAAAAATAGGTTCACTGTCTTTTGTGTATTGTTTTATATACGTGTAAACATACTTTGCATCAAAAAAAGATACTTTTTTAAAAAATGGTACCTAAACAAAGTATGTATTATGAGTTCTCAAAAATTATGTATTACTTAAATTAAGTAGGAAAAAAAACTTTCGTACTAAAAAGTTATTTTTGTAGTCCTACAGAATAATTAAATTGTCTTTATTAAGAACATAAAATATCTAATCTCTATTGGAAATATTAAAAAATATGTGTCTCATAAACAAAGGGTTTTAATTTTGGCATTTTACTCTTTCGAGCATGTCCTGGTTCCCTTAAAAGGATCAAACCTATATTTTTAAAGATTTATTCGTGATTCCTCGTCAAAAAGATTAATCTTTGTTTTTGTCCAGGCATATTTATCTGCGATTCCTAGAAAAATAATATTTTAATAGTGCGATATCTAAAGCAATATTCTATTGCGATATCTAAAGCAATATTCTTTTATAAACAATATTTTTTAGTAAAGCAATACTCTTTTTCAAGGTCAAAAGCAATCCAAGGTTCACTATACAGTTATATACAGTTTATATAATTGTATATGTATATCAACTGTATATGTATAACAAGCGATATATACAGTTTTTAATTTTAAGAGAGTCTAAAAATTCCAGAAATGACACAGCTTGTATTGTTGAAATGAAGTTAGAAATATTGAATGTAGAAAGGGATAACCCTGCTTTTTTTTTTTTTGCCTGGCAACTGAGTGGGGAGATTGTTGAGTTAGATCTCTTGAAGTTAGAATTTCATGAATAAATGACTTTCGATGTGTAACATCTTTCCTCTCGATTGCTGGAGATTTGTGAGAGTGATTTCGTGAAAAGGGACGGAAATTTAACAGGAAGTTGAAGAAGCGAGCGCCATTTAATTTGACCAATCAGCGCGCTTGGGGTGTCTCTTCGCTACCCTCGCAGTGAAGTTCTGTTTCTTCTTCATTCGGAAGGGGATCTGCCCCATCCCCCACCCCCTGCGGTCTAGGTCGTGGGATCTTTGTTTTTGTTTTCTCACTTTAGGATCAGAGAAGAAGCTAAGTTCTTTAGGCAGAGATGTGGCTAGACAATGACGAACGTGTTTCGATACCTGACTTCGATTGCTGCGTACAATTTAAACGACCGGGCCACACAGCAGCTGGTGTTGCGCGATGTATCGTAAACAGAACAACTTACATGTTGTGGCTCGACATATGGATATTACTTATCGTCAAACAAGTGGACTGGTATTGTTAGTCAAGATATTGGGGACATATGTGCGGCAGAATCCTTATTTGAAAATGGACAAACAGTGATTTCGGTGGTCTTATACATTTCTCCGAATTAAACAGTTCAAAAAAAATTAAAGATTTCCTGCTTTTTTTACTTTTACCATATACCGAAGGCGGTTTGCTCCTTTAAAAAAACTATCACTCGCTTCCCATGATTTTGAGTGGGGATTTTAAAGTAAACTTCAGTTTGCTAGAAGCCGAGCCACTCATAGCTTTTTTGAATGATGAACTCAAGATCGAAATGAACACAAATCGAAATATTTCGACAACTAACAGTGGTACTGTTATTGACGCTATTTTTCAACAATTTTTAAATACTTTGAAATCACAAGTATATGTGTCATATTTTAGTTACCATAAGTTATCATTACCGCTCTTCCCCAAATTGAACAAGAATAATTATTTTTGATAAAAATTGCATTACTCCTTGTGTTAATTAAATAAAATTTTCATTAAAGATATGTGTTGTTGCTGTTTCTAATGCCACCTTTCTGACGTAGTCAGATCGAGCCCATGAAATTCATCATGGCATCGAGCTATATTGTACGCATGTCGTTAGCCATAGCTTTGAGCACCATGCAGGTGAAAGTACGATTTGGCTCCATCCCCCCCCTCCAATTTTGAGGGAGAACACCCTGAAAGTGGTCAGGGGCCTCCCACCTCTCTTCCCCTTCCACCAATCTCACGAGAGGACTTGTGGCTCGACGGCTATTTAGAGTACCCCCATGCCGCGAAGGCACTATACATTTACAAACATCCATGTCTTCTCCGGGATTCGAGCCCAAGCCTTATGGCACAACAGTCAGCGTTGCTAACTACTATACCGGATAGCTGACTAATATAATTATTCCATGAGTTATAATTGTTCCATAGAAAATTATTTTCCAATCCTACTCGATTCATTTTTTTCAGGATTTAAGTTGCTATTGCGAATTTACCACGATAACATGCCAGATGTTACACATCGTATGCGACTACTGTAAGGCTCGTTTCTTTTTTTTATTAACCACTTTGGTTTTTCTCTACTGGCCACGACTTCAACTTCTCTATTAACAAATTAAATTCATTGCATTATAAAAAAGTGGGACCTAGCATTACATAAAAAAAACTGTTCCAATCATGCCCATCAAGCTTTTGACCAAAAAAAAATTCCTTTTCTAATTTGTACCAGCAAATACTCCTAAAGCCACATCTTATTCAGATAACTTTCCTCCCAATGAAAGAAGTCATTAATTCGATTGAGAAAATCCCTTTCCGATCAACTGATAGAAGCAAGGCTGTCTTGATAGAAAAGAGCAAAAAAGAAGAGATTAATGCAATACACTGCTATACAAAGCGTACGCGAAACCAGCATACAAAATGGAACCATCTAGGTGAAACAATAATAAAAAAAAAATGAATAAATGCACTCTGAAAAGGGAAAAAACAACGATCCTTTCCTGCATTGAGTGTTTGCTCAGGGGGATAATTGATGTAAAAGATTTGAGCTAAGCATGTTAATTGATACTCAAACATTATTGGAAATGGATTAAATAAACTTTTATTGAACTGTTTACCTTTTTCTTCATGAATTTGGTTGTACATTCAAAATACATAAAATACATGATTATTTTTATCATTTTGCCCATTGTACTTGGTTTATAATTATATTATGAAGATGGGATGAGACTGCTTGTTTATTTGGTTATGTTCGCATAATTATTTTTAGTGACATGAGTGATTAAAGTTTTATTCAACTATTAAATATTTACTTTTATTTACACGTTCATTTGCCCAAGTTAAATCCTATATGTGCTCAACCAATAAGTATAAAAATGATTAATATTGCTATTTTACGTTTTATAATTATTTCTCCTGGATGTTCATACATAAATTCAAATCTGAGTAAAGGAAATCAAGTAAGAAATAAACTGTATGTTACTGAGAGTTATGTTTATAAAATTCCATGTCAGATGGAGACGTTGCAAATAAAGAGTAAAAAGTGGGTTGAGTAACACTTGTAACTGTAGTTAAGAAATTTCTAATCCTAAGCTTTCTTTTCCGGATTGGAAGCAAAGGACATTTATCTTCTGATTTTAAGAATTTTGGGAATACTTTGTTTCTATATTAGTTAAAAATAAAATATCTGGAATTAATTATTTTCAATCTGTGTTCTCTGTATATATTTTCATAAAAAATGCACCATTTTAACTTTTTTAATTATTTAATAATTGTGTATGCATTCTAACGACCTAAGTTTAATTTAATCACTAAAATCTATTGAAAACTATGATTTGTAATGCGAATCAGGACATTTTTATTATTGAAACGAAATTATTCTGCACACATTGACTTAAATATTTTTGCCTATATTTTCATTTGATTTTCACGAATTTTACAACTTGTTGATCTAAGATTATAATTGAGCTTTGCCTTCCTCCAGATACTATCTGTTGGTGGATTTTCAAATTCACGCTGCTAGAAATTTCGAATACACTTTTCAAAACAAGATTTTAAATACGTGCTTCTTAATTTCGCAGTGAGATATACAATGACATAATGGTTTCGGGTATATTTGTAAAGCAATAACATACTTTTCTATTTTTGTGAGATTCTAAAAAGATATTTTTTTTGTTTTAACAGTTTCGGTATACAAAATTAATGAATCGCATTCATTTCGAGAGACAGAAAACCGAATAAATACCAAATAGTTGCCAGATATTGATGGACCTGAGAAAAGATTGTATCATCAAAAGATTTTTTAGGATGCCCTTTAAAGTTAAAATGGAAAGCGGGTTATGATGGATATTAAAAATAGGCCGGCCTTACATACATTCCCAAAATTGCCTTGAATGTTACATTAATGCGCTTCTAATTCTGAATACTTTCAGAGTAACTATCAATGTGAAAGTCTAAATATTGCATGTCACTTTTTTATTTTGCTTTTACATATTGTAATTTTAAAATTTGTTTCTGTTTCTTTATAATAAAAAAACTTTTTTTTTCAAATAAAGATACCGTCTTTATTTATTTTATATATAAAAACAGAAATAAAACCTGATTTTTTTTTTTAAATTTCAATTTAGTTGTATTTATGACGTAGAAAAAATATTCTATACCTGGAACTTGGCAGTTGTTGTTGTTCATTAATTTTTACTTTTATGTAGATGTATTGAGACTGAATGCAATACGAAGTTCTTTTACAATAATTAAAAGTTAATTAGTTACTCAATGATTGGTCTGGCTGCTCTACCAAATTTGAATGTAATATAACTGGCCATTCTGGTAAGCCAATCACATAAGCTCCTCTCAACCCCAATGAAATTAACTTTCGCCATCCAAATTATTTCACTCCTCACACTCCGATTTCTTTACTGCAACCGGATTAGATAAGCTGACGCCACCCACTTTTAAAATTAAAAATTTTAGTCCTGACTGAAACTTTAACTCTTTCTACACATGTAATTTTTATCACACATATGTAACTCTCAACTTTTATTAATCAACTTTTATTAACAATATGTGTACTTTATTAAATAATTAATTAATTTTTTAAAAGGCAATTTAAAATTTTTTTAAAGCCATCCAAAATCTTATCATAGGAAATAAAGGCTCAAAAGAACCTAGTGCTTCCACCTAACCCAATAGCAGTTTAATTGAATAAAATCTGGTGTAAAACGCGCACGTGTAACTAACAAAATAAGATCAAAATTCACGAGCGCGCGTTATATGCCAAAAAATAAAATTGATGGCTTTGAAATAGAGGGGAAAAAAGATGAACCTTCAAAAATTAGACTTCAACTTATTAGATCGAAACACTGTTTATTTAGAAGAAATGACATTCTTTATAAACTTAAGGAGAAAAGTACTATTTAAGCAAAAAATTTTAATTTAAGGAATTTCAAAATTTTT
>BMAO01033437.1:0-26073 GCA_019973975.1 Trichonephila clavata
TTGATTCATCCTATGCATGATTTAAATATTTAACATTCAAAGCTCATATTTTGTTATTATATAACGCATGAAAAACCTAAACCACATGCTTTATTAACCTTTTTCTAATTTTTAATTAAAATGTCATTATTTGTTAGAAAAAAATATATATACTAAGTAATTCAAGTAAAAACATTAAAATAGTTAACACGCTTAGAAGCAAAATAATTTATTATATTACAAAACAAAGTGAATGAATAATACTACTTGTAAAATTCATTTCAACAAATTACTAAATGCTTTCTTATAAAATAAAACAATCAGAAAGAAAAAGTAACTCGAATTATTCAAAAAATATCTAAAATATATTATACAATATTTTGCATAAAAATAATACAATAATAATTTCAAATATAAATAAATGTAATAAAAATATGAAATTAGATTTTTGTTTTTCTGTTTTTTATTTCGTGTAAATAAATAGTATTTAACGAATAAAATTATCTTTTAATTACAGTGAAGTAAAATAATTACTATGATATTGAATTCTAATGTCAATTTTTTTTCTGTGCTATTTCGAAAGCGAGTAAACGAAGTTAGCGGATAAAAATTTTAGGGATGAAAATGTATGTAATTCCTTGTGTATCTAATTCAATCATTCAGACTATTCAACGGAGTAGTTTAGGGAAAAATTCCGAAAACACGCTTTGAAATAGATTTAAAAGCAAAGTGTATCTTAAGGGAGTATTCAAGATGAACAGTAAACATTTTATTGAAGCAAGTTCATTACGATTTAAAGGATGTATTAATTGTGGTGTAAAACTACATTTCCGAGTGATCAGGCAAATTTAAGGCTATACATTACCTTCAAATAGAAAAAAATATAATTTTTTTTTGCTTTTTCTTGTGGCCTATACCTTTGGAAAGCTTGCCACCAAATATGAAATCTGATAATTTTTAAGATACTTGAAATCTTCTGAGTTTAAGTTTTTTTCATTCTTAAATTAAACTATTCAAAACTAAAATAAATCAACCAATTATTTCAGTATGAAACGGTTGTTGACTTCAACTTTAATTTATAATATCATTTCGGTTTGCTATGTTTTGAGTTTATAAAGTCCTCATAGTTATTTAATTAAAATTAAAATTGATTTCTCTTTCTCTCAAAGTCAATCATTGTTTTAACAAATAGTTTATATGACTATGAAGCTTTTTCAATAATTTTTCCTGGTTAGAAAAAGTCATGGTCAAAATGTTCTAAGATTGCCTTGAGAAAAAATATTTGAAATTATGGAATATATAATGCTGAAAATCATGAATCTATAAACCAGCCCTCAGCTGACTTCAATTAGACTTCCGAATACAAGTATCTCTAAATACCAGTATTATAGATAAAATTAACATTTCCATGACGTACCGAACTGCATTATAGTAAACATGTTGTCGTACAGCATTTAGTATTATAAAGTCGAGCAACAAATCTCAAATTTGCTTATGCCCCAATTTAAAACTTAAAGAAATTTAATCTTATGTACATACCTAGTAATTTTTAGCTCATGTTGATATCTTTATTATTCTACATGTATATAAATGTTTTATGATTCAAAACTTTAAAAAAAAAATGCTGTGTTAAGATAAGACTGAGTAACCTGTCGTAACAAATACTATTAATGTTATGCAAAAATATTTTTTGAATTAAAAAAATTATTTTTATTCATATTTAATTAAAGCAATTATTTAATGTAGAAAAGAAGTTGGGAAAGTAGCATATTAAAAAAATAAGAGCTTTATAGGAATTATTAGATTTTACTTTATGATTTTACACACTTTAAATGTATTTTTCTTAGACATTTAACTTTAAATATATATATATATATGTGTGTGTGTGTTTTCTAATCCTTAATTCTTTTTTTCTGCACAAGATATAGTCTAAAATTTATTTGAATATACTTCCAAATATATGTTCTATATAAGTTAGTATGGAATTATATAGGTATAAGATCTCTAGTTATTTTTTTAAACTTGCTAAAGTTAAAAATTTTTATGTTTTTTTTTCAGGTTTATTTATAAAATAATTATTCAAAATCAGCATGGGAATAAATTTTTAAATCCATACTAACCTTTATTTCCAATAATCTAAGAAGCAAAGTTCACTTAAAATAACTAATTTTTTTAAAAATTCATCATTTTATAAAAATTTTTTTTAAAAAAATTTCGAAATTTTTTATTTTTTAAAAATTATAAAACAATGGCTTGTCAAACTGACGTTTTACTTTCAAAATCGCGATTACTTTCAGAATATAATCTGAAAGTAAAACACAAATTACTCTTTTACTATTACTGTCTCCAATTTTTTTTAAATAAGGGTACTGTGTAATCTTAACTTTGAATAAAAAAATTTATTGCTACTTTTCGAGAGATATTTCACCAAATGAATGTTAAATTTGTTTTGTATTTCCATTTTTTTTCTATAATACAAAACAACGGATTAAAAATCGTTACAACTTTTTTATGCGAATTGTTTGCATCATTAAACTCGGGAAAAATTATAAAATTGAAATAAAATTTCTTTTTAACTATTAATGAAATTAATATATTTAATTTATCAAATGTTTTAAGGAATTCTTGCTGATAAATTAATTTTTATTTCAGTTTTTTACAATCATTGCCATCATGCTTTGTGACGTCATAATTAAGAAAATCCATATTTTCCGTTACATTTTCCTTGTGAAATCCAGATCTCTCTATTCGTCAGTTCTATTTGAACTTCCACATTTGACTCTCTATATAAAGTTAAGGCAGGGATAAGAGTAACTTGTTTTGTCTTAGAGCCACACTGTGAGGTGGAGGATACCGAAATTCACCATCTTTTTGAAATAATTGCATTCATTATAAGTGCAGTGTGTGTGTGTGTGTGTGTGTGTGTGTAGAACGTCGTTTATCTGAACGTTTATTATCCGGATGTCAAATATCCGAACCAAAGTCCGGATACGTTTTCGAACAATGCAATGCTCAACAGTTGTTTCCTGTGAGGCCAAAAGTGATGGGAAAACCCAAGGTGAGGGACATTTGGGGGATTTCAGCTGTGTGTGATTTGGTAACCATCTGCGTGGAATATTAGGTCAGTTTGTTTCCAAGCGAGGGGTGTATACGTGCTCTTTTGTTAAGTTTTGTTGATGTAGAAACCTGGATGGCATGCGATGCAGAAGAAGAGGATTTCAAATGCTAACTGATGACGAGATTGTGACTTCCGTGCAAGAAGAACCCGACCCTGTCGACGATGAAACATATAAGACGAGGACAACAACAACGGAAGTAGCAAATGCTGATGCTTTTCTGCTTTAGAGACAGCTATGGAGTGGTACGAACAACAATAAGAGTGCTGTCCTACTTAACTACTGCTGCTCAAGAGAATCAGATACCTTGTATTGGAAAAACGAAGGTGTAAAATGGTACAGCAAAAAATAAGTGATTATTTTCCACAGTCAAGTGAAATTGCGACATTTTGCACCTATTTTGCTTTTTCTTCAAGCACGTTTCCCGCATGTGATGATTTTCAATATTTGTATAGTGTCCAGTATCATATACTGCATGGATCACATTCGGTTATCCGAACAATAGCGTATCCGAAAGGTGTCTGGTCCCAAGTGATTCGGATTAACGACGTTTTACTGTATAATAAAAAAGTGAAATAATATAATGGCAGTTGTATTCAATTTCTTTTCTGTGGTAATTTCATATTATAATTCACATTTAGTTTTAGAATCATTTAATTGAGATAAATGTATCCCCTTTCATATTTTTCTACAATTTTCTTTTCTGTCTTTTGTTAAAATCAAGAGTGATTGTTTAAAATCAAGAGTGGCTTGTTTAAATTCTCATGACAGTCTGAAAGTTTGTCATTTTATATTATTTTCAACAATATTTAATCTTGTTCATTTTCGTACAAGAAAAACTTTGCTCACAAATATGTGTCAACTTAAAATGTAAAGAACAACACCCAGGCTAATTTTTTCATACACATGGAAATTCTTCAACTATCAAAGATTTGTAAGAATCAGTCATAGCATTAAGGTGTCCGACTACTCGACAACTATTTTTTTTAAAAAATAGAGATACACAGACTTTTTTGTTGTTTTTAGATTTTTTTTAGTACATTTTAAGAAAAATATTCTAAAATTAAGAAGAGAAAAATAAATTATTATTTTTCTAAAATGGGGGAAAATGGGTAAAAATTGAGAAAAAATAGCATAAACCTGGCCCATCCTGTACCAAAATTTTATGAACAAATTTTCAGTTTTTCAGTTCTGATATGTTGCTCTGATATTCAAGCTTGAAATGACCTTCAGGATAAGATATATTTTAATTTTTACAAAAACTAGAGCACTTTTTGTCTTAGTTATTATATGAAATTGCTTAAAATAACATTGATTATATTCACATAAGGGACTGTAAATTTGTAATAAAGCAGTGATTGATAAATCTGAAGGCTTAAACACTTCTAAAATGTTTCAGAACGTACGCAAAAAATTTCAGTTAATTATTTTCGAAACTTTTTTGATAATCGCTGTGCCTGTTTGAGAACTTAAAAAAAAAAAGAAAAAGAAAAAAACACATTTTGAGTAAAATGCGTTTTAAAGAGTATGACATGTATCTGCTTGTAGTTTTTGTTCTAGTGAACGGAAAATAATACACTTGGTATTTTTATAAAGCTAATAAGATGGTCTATAAAATAAATTCATTAAAAAATTGTCAACTTTTGGAAAAATTCACAATTTTAGGGTAGTCAGATACCTTAAGCATTTTCTTCACTCTGTATCCGGCTTTAAATCAGTATTTTCAAACTGTTGATATTCGTGTGCTGTATCAACATATGCAGCAATAGAATAACAGAGCAAATTGAATTTAGAATCAATTTTCATACAAACTTGAAATCTTCTCTTGTGACTTTTTCCTCCAAAATTAGCAGATAATATTTTAGTAGAAACGGTTTCAGTTACTTTGTTTTCTTAATAAAGGAATTCTGTTTTCCTAAAAGTGAAAAATACAAGATAAATCTTTGACAGCACATGGTAAAGAAATCTCTGTTCAAAGTGGATTTTCTGTCTTGTCGGGCTGGAAAAAAACTCTTTGCGGGCCGCTAATTTTCCATCTTTGCATTAAGATGTATTTATATTTGTAATAAGTTTCCTGCGAGAGGATCCTGTAGAGACTTCGACCACTCGACAGGTGGAAGATGGTCTAAAGGTGAATGTATCTTGAGTTCGAGGGCTGTGTATGTCGAAAGCAATTGAGTATAATAATGAAAGGGTATCAAAATCTTTCCATCACATGGCGTATGTTATAATATGTAAGCTCACATGTCAAGGAACAAAATTATAAAACCTTACGTGTCAATAACTTAACAGTAAACTGTAAAGCAAAGGTTTTTAACCAAAGATCCAAGTACGTTTAAAGAGCATACAGGGAGATTTTAGGATGTGGTCATGTACTTCAATGAATTATAAAAACTTTTTCGAGTTAACCTTTTTTTATAGCTTCACATGATAAGTGTTCATCTACAGTTAAGCTTCGATGTGTCATATTTCAATTATGATAACACAAAGAGTGGAATATTTTAAAAGGGATTTTTATTACATAAGTAACCTCACTAAAAGGTAAAAAAAAAAATGATCCAAAAAATTTATTGTAATCAGCAAAAAATAAATTTCTTATCAATGTTTATGCTTATTTACTTTGTCTGTTGGCTATAAAGAAACATTTAATAAGATATTTTCAATCACTTTTAGAATACCTGCATAAAAAAGTCATGTTTTAGGAAGGAATATTCTTCAAATTTTTTGGAAAAATTGCAGTCATAGTCGATATTTATTTTTAATATTATTAATTGCAAAAAAAAAAGTTTGAAATTTGGAAATATTCAGAAAATAACTTATTATAAATAATTTTTAATTATAATTTTAATTAATTGAAGTCATGATTTGTGAAAATTAATTTTTTGGTACTTAAGGAGTAAGATATTACAGTTTTTCAAAATCATTTATAAAACTATATTCTTCTTATTTAGAATTTAACACATATTTACTTGTCACACAAATACTGCATTTTTTTCCAGCTCAGGTGTCGTCGTCGTCACTTGGCCATAATTTAAAATTACGAGGTCCATCTCTGACAGCCCTCGTGCGGCTTTGTAGTTTTACAATAATATAACACTCTCACTCATTCACCGACTCACCAATCTCCAATTACTGATTAAATTACTTTAACTCTCGTTGATTTAAAATTATATTCATAATGTTATTTGAAATAAATAGCCCTAATTAATGACATTATGGTCAAACTTTGAATCCATGAATTCACCAATTAGATGATCTTTACTGTACGAACCACGATCCTTTTATTGCGCAATATTTTTAAGGATTTACTAAAATTATATGAGAGTCGTAAAAAAGGAATATATAAAATCCTTGTAAATTGCTTCTAAATTTTTGCATCTAATATAGCTCACAATTATGAACGAATACTCACATGTTTTTTCTCTGTCTCACGTATACGCCCTATAGTATGAAAAACAACATACCGTATATTTTCCATTATAAGCAGAGAGCTCATTTTTTCCTTTATACAATAACCCAGAATCATACAACCGAAAATGAAATAAAAAATTCTGCAATTTTCAAGCAAGTCGCAGTGACGACGAATATCAATTATAACGTTTCAAATATGAGTGCAAAGTAAAATGTCATTTGTAAAGGTAATTGTTTTATTTCTGAAAATATTGTCTGATTCACATTTTTTCCCTTTCAGTTGTGTGTTCCATTGTACAATTTCCATGCTCGTCATAATTTCTATGGCTTAATTTTACTTGGAAAATGAGCGGAAGAAAAGTCGTATACGGCATGTGTTCGTCGATCTATATCTTATACTCTGGAGGGAAAATGCGCTGTGTGATGATCATATACTTTCAGACATTCCAATGAGTGGATGTAAATTTTCTGAATTATTAGTAAATTCGGAACTTGACCTTGACTTGGAAAAATTTGATATTTTACCCTTTAGGATAAAAGGGCCGTCAAAAACACATTCAAAGTCAAAGGTTTAAAAACACTCGCTCGTGGAAGATTTTAAGGCTGTTCTCGGCTAATGTTAAACAATAGGACCCAAATTCGAAATATTTTTTCAAATATAAAAATACTCTAACATTAATATTATATTCTGGCTTCACTATCCAGTACAGAATCACTTATTTTATCATAATACTCATTTTTATCCTAGTTGACACATTTTTTCTTTTATGAAATGTGTTTCGCATTTTTTCTCCTATACCATAATGCTAAATGAGATATCCCTTTACATGTTAAAAGGAAAAACTAATTATTTATGAAATATTTTGAAATTTTAAGAACACTAGATTATAAACAAACACACGAGTCACAAATTTTTATAAAAATTAAGGCATTTTCTCTGTCTAAAAACGTGCTCCGTGATAAGTTCACGCTCTCGTGCATATGGCGAAAACAGCCTTAAAAAACTGATTTTTCTGAACAACATCTTTTCTGGATTAGCGAAACCTTATATAAGACGATTCCTTACTTTAATATATTTTCAAAAATAGAATAAGAGGAAAATTCTTGGAATATTCTTAAAAATTCTCTGATTATACAAATTACATTATTATTGAAAGAGCTATACAGTACTCGTATAGCTCTTTCATTAACTATTTGTGTAACTCTTACTGGCTTCAAAAAATTAAAAAATATAACACTACTAAATTTTTTTATTCCCATAGAAAAACATATAAGAAATAATAATGCTGCATCAAAAAATGATACGTAAACCAAAGAAATTATTATTTAACGTCAATAGACACGTAGCTTAAATTAGGCTTTAAATGTGTCAGAAGCATTATAGTGAAATTCTGAGAAGCCATATTTAAGAAATGGAAACTCTACATAATTTATGCGAAGAATTATTATTGTTAACCAAGTGTAGCCGATTAGAAATGGTTCAGAGTAACATTACATGTAGTAAAAGCAAGATGATTGAATGTTTGCGTCTTTATGTAATTCACAGACAGTAGAATACCTTTCACAAATGAAGTTTCTAGAAGATATAAGTGAAAGAGATGTAGTAGTGTTGTAAAGTACGGATATGTATGGCTAACAAACAAAGAAGTACAAAGTCACTACCGTAATTTATTTAGGATTTTTTTGAAGAAGCTTTTGGAGAGATGATATCCAAATCCATTGAGCGCAAGTGACATCACTTAGAAGATTTTTAAGCAATACGCTCTGTATTATGATTACCTCTCACATCATACCACCGAGATGAAAAATACAATTGGAAACACACACACATGTCATTTGCAGTAAAGTCCATGTAGATCTCTACTACTTCCTGATGAATCCAGATTTTGTTAACAAAGTAACTCAGGAAGTAACTTCTGGCTGGATCCGGGACCTGTTATTTTGAAATTCATATGAATGAAATATAGATTTGGAGGATTTAGTGAAAGAGTGTGGACAAGTATTTGTTTGTATGCCGGCACCGGCCTGAATACCTTCTCAAAATGCATTATTGATACTCGTTTATCTAGAGATATCATTCTTGATCCATTTTTGTTTGTTTTTAAAAGTAAGAGAAGTGTGTGGATGACTCTTCCATCCTTACGGACGGTAGTTCTGGACCACACAAAGCTCAGTTGGGGGAAATTACATTCTTGAGAAGATTATTCTGCAAATGAATTGTAAAATATAATACATTTTCTGTATTTAAATCAATACTCTAGAGCAGTGATACTCTACCTGCGACTCACCGGGCTTTTCTAAGTGACCCGATAATGGCTCATTACACTAAGAAATTCAATTATTTAAAAACCCGAGGAAAATTTTAGAGGGGAATTCAAACAATCAAGCAATCAAATCTATCCATTTGCTTCTTTTATAGTAGAATGGAAACAACAGACCTATTCATGGTTGAAAGGAAATTGAAAAACCTCATAACTCAGTATAAAAGTACATATTTGTGTGTATGTTTGACAAAAAGGTTAATGTAGTATAAAAATAAAAGCCGAAAATAGGTTTTAATATTTAGATTAATTTTTTGCTTTACCCAATACTGCTTTGGTCTTTGAGTGCCCCCCCCCCCCAATATCCTCATGTTGCGGTCTGCGTAATATACCTGATATATGTATGTGACCCAGAGGAAAAAAGAACGAATAATTGCATTCATTTTGCTTCAAGGAACTTTACAGGATTTTCTATTTGCCTTGATGAATCACAATGTATTTAAATCATCAATCGCTATCATTTTGAGCATAAAACACCGCTATTCTGCCTGTATTATAACTTTCTGGTCTTGAGCAGATGTATTAAAAATGAATGTTTAGTAATATCCCGAACTTACGAGATAGGTGGGACTGAGTGAAAACTGCGCAAGTCGGGGTATAATTTCCCCCTATAAATACATATAAATTATTTTTAGTTGGAGTCGGAGTTGAAAAGAAAACAATAATAGAAAAAATGTTCAAAAAAGTCTTGGATAATACAAATAAAAAATTGCGAACAAAAGTTATTTGTATACAGAATATTTCATAAAATTTAACAAGCCTAAAATGTGCCGACTCTAAGACTTTTCCCCCTGCAAAGTTTCATGCTAATAATTTTTTTATTCCTTGTTTTGTTGGGAAAATATGCTTTTCATTGGAGTCTGTATTTTCTAAAATTTGTAACCTTTTTCAATCAAACTAAGGCTTTCTGTCAAATTTTCAACCATTATTCGATCTTCTGATTGAACTAGGTCTAAAAAGTCTCAAGTTATTCAATGTCTTACACATGCACTTTTGTGAACTTGTCAATTGTCAGAGCCTGGTTGTGGGAATCCAGAAGTTCTTAAGGTATCCGAACACGTTCGGAGTACTTTTTAACAAAATAGCATACTAAAACATTTTAAATGATCTTTTAGGACTCAATACCAATAAATATTACTATTTAACTATCAAAATTTAAAATGAATTACCTGAATTTTACAAAAATCACAATTATAAGTGAAATTTTAGCAATATTTTTGAAAAACTTCAAAGCAGTTAGAGAAAAAAGTAATAAACATATATTAGTAAAAATATTACTAAAACAAATTAGATACATTTATCTAGAAAATGTACTAAAATTTTAATTTTTTATTAAAATTTGAGCATTTTAGAGCTGATTGAGTAAACATTATAAGAAATATTACATTTTTATGAGACCATTATTTAAATAACAAGCCATAACTCAAAAAGTCTTCATACAATAAGAAATATTTTAGTACATTCTCTAGAAAATAACATAAATATCAGGTTCAAAAAGTTTTATATAAATACATTCGTAATATTTTGAGTTATCAGACTCGCCTGATAGGTTTTGAGCAATTTAAATGCCCACTTCTGGTAGATCAAAAACCCACTTCCGGTTTTTTAAAATTTATAAAATTGATTGTAACTTGGCCTCTAGGTAGTGTAGAAACAAAACAAAGTACGTTTCGTAAAGTCAAAAGATAGCTCCATTCAATAAAATAAAAAACAAAAATATCTGTCTTGACTGAATTTGGTCATTTTCAACGTGTTCGGATACCTTTAACTTCATCTCTTTCCCCTTTTAAGTTTATTAGTCTGGCAAGAAAGCCAATTTCTTCAATCATAATACTAATTTCATCAAGCATTAGCTCTGATTACGTTTGAGTTTCGGTGTGAGAGAAAAAGAAAGAGTATAAATAGAAAGAAACAATGAAGTGACGAGAATAGAAAATCGCGTAACTCCGGATTAACTTAAGTCGGTGCAGCGTAAGTCGAGATATTACTGTACATAAGAACGTTTTTATATAAACTAGGATACTTTTTTTCGGTTTTTTTTCCTTTTGTGCATTTCAAAAGAGCAAGAAATGAATTATTTTACTTTTGCGCCAACTTCGTCATTGCTTCATTCATATTTCTGACATATTTCATTTAATTAATTCACCCGAAAAACATTTGACTCACAATTTTCCTTACCCATCCTTAAATACTTATAAACAGTGTACATAAATACATAGAACAAAACTAAGTAACTAATGAGTAAATTATAATTATGGTAATTTAACCTATTGAAAATAACATGCTTATACACCCATTTCTTTTGGAGACTTAAATAACGACACATATTTTAGAATAAATAATCTCCATATTAATATAGCATAGATACATTCAAAAAGCAAGAGATTTATAATTTAAAGTTGTGTTTATATATCATTTATTTATTTATACAATGCCATGCTTGGCTTCTTGACCATTTGTCGCCGAGCCTCCCAGTACCGACTAACGAGGATATTCATCGAGTCCAGTGCAAATAACGGCGGTTGCTGTTACACATTTATCACCACCCAGGGAGCACGTGTAGCTTGGGAAATGCCACGGAAGTGTGTAACTTTACTCCCCGATATGTTTATCGTGATATGTATATTGATTTGTTTATCTTAAATAATACACTAAACTGTTATATATAAATAGCAATATCTTGATGAATTTGCAAATAATTGTAGTTTATTTCATATGTAAAAGTAGTAGTAGTTTCATGTATAAAGTGTAGTTCATTTCATAATAAAATAAGAGAAAAATTCTTGGAATATTCTTAAAATTGCTCTGATTATACACTGAAGTATACGGTACCCGTAAAGCTCTTTCATTAACTGTTTGTATAACTCACACTGGCTTCCAAAAATTAAGAAATACAACACTACTAAAATTTTTTTAAAAAAAATATTTTATTCCCATAGAAAAACATACAAGAAAAAGTAATGCTTCTTTAAATACGTAAGTCAATGAAATTATTGTTTAACAGCAACAGACACATGGCTTAAATTAGACTTTAAATGAGTCAGGAATTCTTAAAAAGCAATATAGTGAAATTCTGAGAAACCATTTTTAAGAAATGGAATGTGGACCACCGGCTTTTCTGAGTGACCCGTACATAAAAAAATTCAATTTTTTAAAAACTTGAGAAAAAATTTAGAGGGAAATTCAAACAATCAAGCAATCAAATCTATCAATTTGCTTCTTTGATAGTAGAATGGAAAAAAGAGACTTAGTCACGGATGAAAGAAAATTGAAACAACCTCATAATTCAGTATAAAAGTATATATTTGTGTGTGTGTGTGTTTGATAAAAAGGTTAATATAGTATAAAAATAAAAGCCGAAAATAGGTTTTAACATTTAGATCAATTTTGCTTTGCCCTCCTACCGTAGGATTACCGTAGTAGCTTTTAGGTTGTGATTAAAAACCCAGGGCAGACGTGTCATTGATCAGAGTTCTAGTGCCCTTAAAACCGCCGAATTGAGGGGCTGATTCATTTTAATGCGGCCGTACCTCAAAAGCTTCCTGTGGGCGTGGTGTGGTTGTTAGAAGAAAGGTTAGCACTAAGTATCGTCCTCGTCACTTTGAAACGAATCTAATTCCCTTCTACCCTGTGACCCAGCTAAAGGTGTGGAAGGAAGTAAAGGATCATTCGACATGATAAATTCCAATTATTTTATTTATCACTTTAATCGACTCAAACACAAATCAATTTAACACTATAAATAGGATAATCCAGTCAAACAACAGAGGGAAGAGACGAGAGTGGCGCTTGAGGAAAATACATAAAACAACACTTAATGATAAAGGTTCTTCCCTAATATTACTTTACACGGTAGACGCATATTTAATCTCCGCTTAACGACTTTAATACTTTAAATATCAACGTAATAGGAAGGTGAAAGTGTGACGGATCTATACGCTGCTCTACTAATTCCTTGAGGATTTTTCTGGGGAAAAAATTTATCAACCAACTTTCACTGAGTAAGGAAGGTGATTATGCAAATTAAGTACATTACATAAATTCTGTATTCGCGAGTTTGAGGGGTTGGCAAGTTAGCTGGCGAGTTAGTTGGTTAGTTGAAAAGTGAAGGATTGTGGAATTATTAAGTGCAATTGGACTTTATCAATGAAAGTTTACTGAGAGTGGATCAATCGACGAGGATTAAATCCAGATAAAGATCACCTTCAAGGTACAAGTGTAGGAATCAACTTCATACAGGTATCGTGATCCTTATATAAATAGAAGTTAGCTTATTAGTGTGCGACGTAGTTTATATTGAGCGTGTTTAAGCTATCGTGGAATCAGTTGAGGGTCTGTATTATTATCCCCAGGCAATTGAGTCTCACCTCGCGCTCAACTATCTGATCGGTTATCTTAATTAGATTGTTATTGTGTCTGCTTGATATTTTGGCAACAATAAAATAATTAGTTGTATCATGTCTGTTGATTATTCAGTTTCTTCCACACAAATAGTCGGGTCTGGGGGTAGACAAGGGGTTTCAGAGGGAAGCAGGAATCGACCGGCATTACAAAAGTACCTGAACTTAAACAGTCTTCTAATCAATATAATTTATCAATGACAACTTGTTTCTTTAATCTTTCATAAGGCCTTTTCAATCACTTACAGTAATCGTCACCTTGTAACTATCTTGTCACCTCTGGTTAACTCAACTTCTAACTTTCTAACTTTCTGTTATCTATTTTCTTCACTTCTAATTCACTAGCTCCCAAACTCGAGAACAAGAAATATATATATATAATAAACATAATTTGCATATCACGTTTTTTTCTTTAGGAGAAGATTGGTGAATTTTGCTGGCCCAAAAATACCCAAGGGGATTATTAATAGAATGTCGCGTATAGATCCGTCACAACTTGCTCGAGGTTCAAAATTACGATGTCCAACAACCCTCGTTTACTTTATAGTAACTCGTTAATCAACAATCACACATGTATCTCTAGGAAATAAGATATATTCATTGTACTTGAAAATAATAAGATAAAGTTTATTTTTTATATCTTCCCATTTTCGTAACTATTTAAATTATTCCTTAGTTTCCTATTTAAGCGTTCCTGCATTAAAGAGAGAGAGAGAGAGAAAACTCACCTAGCAATTATATTTTTTATTTCACTGAATAAAAAATATAATTGCTATGTGCATAGCCGTGAAATACAAACGGATTTAAATTTCAAATTTATTATAAATCGTTAGATTTTATTTATGTTTTTTTAACTTAAAAATATTTTGCACGTACTCGATATATCAAACCAAAAATTAAACGATTCTTTTATTCAAAAAAAAAAAAAAAGGTAGCTTATACAACAAACCCTTTTTTAAAGTAATAAATTCAGTCGTGAAGCTAAAAAAAATGTTATTGATTTTAAATTAATCATCGAATACATACTTCTCTTTCTGCTGGGTATGAATATTTTGCGTAGTCCTTTTTTTGCTCAGCCGCTTATCTTCATATGTCAGAACAAGTTTTTTAAGCGGATAGATCTTTTAAACCGATATATTTCACACCTGACACTGAAAGTGGAAAGGGTGGGCAGATAAAAATATGAAGTTGATTTTTCTAATCCAATAAATCATTCTTCGGCTTAAGGTCACCTTTCTGTCGAAGAAAATCTTTAGTTTTCAATTTGTCAAACAGAAATGGATTAAGATAACTTAATCACTAAGCGAATTACGCACACGTATTTAAATCAGTATTTGGAAATAATCAATTTTAACACATAGAAAAATCATGTTTAACCCTTATCTACCGAAGGTATTTATAATTACCACTAACTTTAAAATTATGTAGAATAACCGTTTTTACGAATAATCTGACGATACTTAGCAGAAATATTCTTTTAAATCCATTCTTCCAAGATATATGGCAGCACGGGTTCTATAATGAATATTTTAGTGGAGAAGGCGAAGAGTCATATAGCAAAAATTGTGTTTTCAGCAGACATTTTTTGATCGGATTGCGAATATTGTAATTTTTGTTCCAAAAAAGTAGTTAATGTAAAACGGTAAGTGTCTTATTTTTTTTTTTTGCATGTTAATGAAGGCCTGAGAAAACGACCTGACACTTTATTTTAAGTGAACAGTGTATAGTTAATTTTACAGTTGAATATCTTTAATTAATTAATTAGCTCTAACGGATTAAATTTCCCAGAGTGTTTTGATTTTGTATATCCCTTAATTTCCGATGTTGTGATTCAAAAAATATTGCATGAAATAAACTGCAGTAAATCATAATGCATTAGATAAACAGTCAAGAACCAAAGTTATATGCATTTGATTATTTTTTTATAATTCTTTTTAAACAAAAAAAATATTAGAACATTTATTTAAATAAGGTATATATATATTTTGCTTACATGTATAAAATCTAGGGTGTGAATTTATAATATCAAGTATACACTGTGCCCCAGAAATAGCTCCGAAACTTTGCACATACATGTTGGGAGTACATAAAAATGCTCAAAGTAGAGTAGAGTGGTCATCGGGCACATGATCTCTGATGAGGTATTTAGCCCCTATCTTGAAATTGTAGTTGACATTAAGATTTATTTGCCATATTTAGTTGGGAGATGGGAATTAAAATAGAATTTAAATTTGCAGCGATTCCATCTGTATAAGCCAGTAACTACCTCCGCACCATGGTGGTCATCTTGGTGTAGTGGTCATGTTACTGGGCTACGAACCCACAGGTCGCTGGTTTAATCCCCTCAAATTTAAGGAAAACATTAGATTGCGACCTAAAATATTAAAAAGAAAAAATTACTGGAGCTATTTTTGTTTGCGTTGGAGTGACGGGTGTAACAAAAAATACAATGCCGACCGAGGCTAGCTACATTGCCGGAGGCTAGCGTACGGCCAACTTAATCATTGGGTGTCGGGTCAACTTACTCAGCAACCGGGAGAATCCGGCACCTTGATCGTCGACTTCCAACTGTGGAGAAACGGTAGAAAGTGTCTATTCATGCTGTTTAGAGGCACAGTGCGCTCGTCCAATCGGGTAGCTGCGTTTCGTTAGTGGGTGTGTCCTTAATATTCAAAGTACTGTACCTACCTGAACGATCCATACTTTACTAGAAAAATATGAAATATGATGATGCATGGCGATGAATGAGTGATGATGCTTGATGGGGCCACGGCGCATTTCTGTGCACCTGTACGTGATTGGATGCATATGGCATACTCCAGCCGCTGGATAGGACGAGGAAATCTGGTTCTATGGCCACCATGAGGCTGCGGTTGCCTAGTGGTCAAGGTATCGGATCGTGGCTGGCATTTCATGATTATGAGCTCACTCACTCACTGACTCTATGACCGCCACGATCTCACCAGATGTTACATCGTTGAATATTTTCCTATGAAACAATCTTAAGGAATTGGTGCATCGAGACAGTGACTACACAAACGGACTTAGTTGCTTGTCTGTATGCTGCTTGTATTTCGGTGGACACTGCACTGCTGCGACGTATGAAATCATCCATTCTGCTATCTGATTTAGCCTGCCTCCATATGCAAGACGGACACTTTGAACATCTACCTTGATAAGTATGTGCAAATACTGTTGTCGATGTGTCCACATGTCCACACTATGGACCCTACTGGTAAAGTGTTTTGGTGCAATCCCAGCGAAGAATCTGGTTGTGTAGAGTTAGGGTGTTAATTTTTGGAATGAACGTTTGATCAAAACGCATATCTTTGGTTATTTATTTATTTACTTTCTTGAACAGAGCACTCTATCTGCTTTACATAGCATACGGTATTTTGCTTCTGCGTTACATGGAGATCGAGTTACAATAGATTACAGGAAATTCGAAAAATTGGAAGTTGTTCCTTATACCACCAGAAGTGTGTTTTTAAATAGCTCAAAATATATTATGGTGCGTCTGATATTATAAATGTATTCCTATGAAACTTTTTGCACTTCATATTTATGTCTTTTCAAGAGAATGTAGTAAAATAACCTTTCTTCCTTTCTCAAGGGTTCGACAGCCTAGGGTGGGCCTTGGCCTTCTCAAGAAGCCTTTTCCAGCTCGGCTTTCTGCCTGCTAGAGTTCTCCAATTCTTAGTTCTCAAAACTAGGAGATTTTTTCTAGGACATCAATCTCTCTACTCGAAGAAGGGCAGGCCATCTGACCTGCCCTTTTTTCGTGTGCCAATTGGTTGGGCATTGAAGACTTTTTTTAGTGGTGCGGTCTTCATACATTCTGAAAACGTGACCTGCCCATTTAATTCGTTGTATTTTGATGAAGCTCTCTAACAATGTCAGATTATATGATTGATAAAGCTCGAAATTTTTTAAAATAATCCTTATTGTATGAATTTTCTTTAAATTTTTGCGTGTTATTTTCATGATAGCCTTATATATACATCACGTTTCCTTTAAAAAAAATTGGATCTGCTCTAAATATTTTGCATTTTAATAAAACAGTAGAACTTTAGTGTTTTCTCCAAGTAAATGTGTCTGGTTTATTTTAGGAATACTTTTATTAATATAAGATTATTATTTTTTTTACTCTAGCTGCTTAGTAGAAAGACTTTAAAAAATTTCTAAAATTTCATTTATAATTGGGATTTTTGTAAAAAGATATTTTATTTCAAATATATTGTGCTATAATTGTTAATTTTTATCGCTGTTTTTCCCTAAAAAGTATTTATGTATTAGTATATTTTTTTTAAAAAAAAAGGATTCCGAAGGTGTTCGGATACCTTAAAAATTTATTAAGTACAAACAATACGTAAGTACATAGCAAAAAAATATTATCTCAAAAATTAGATTTAAAGTGGGCTTCACTTATTGACTCGAACAGGTTGAAAATTGACTAGTTTAACGAACGGGTATTCCACACAGCCATTTTTTTAAAAAATAATTCCTATTCAAGATATTATAAAGATAGTATGGTGGTCACTTTTTAGTTAATTTCAGGGATTTTCTTAGCATTTTACATTACAAAATTAATGTATACATATTAACGCAATTCTTATGATTTGGAAATTGAAAAGATATCTATCTGAAAAATTCTGTAATGTAATACATTTAACTTGGCACTTAATATTATAAAAAGATTTTAAAGCAGAAAAATGTTTCATCCATTTTGCCCCACGTGCATAAATTTTCTGGAACCGGTATTTGTAATTTCATTTGTCATTGTGATTGTGAGCCACGCCTGCAGTCGATAAACACAAAGCGCATTGTCAAAAGTACAAATTCAAAACAAGCAGAGTTAAAAATAACATACTGGAAGGAAGTGAAGTGGAATTAATTCTTAAGTGTACTTCAAGTAATTGCCAAAGGTCGCATGTGAATGGTAAAGTCGATATTCATTCTTGCAAGCTTAATATTAATGTAAAAATAGTTCGGAAAAATCAATCTTTGAAAATCGGAAGTTCGAATATTTTTAAGACTAATAAGGGGGAAGTCGTATGAATATTTTCTCTGGAATATATGTATATATTTTCATCCGTACATCCTTTTTTTTCTCTTCGGTCTTCTGTTTCCGTTTTATCATGATGATTCTAATACATGCGGTTTTCTCAGTATTGTAATTATACTTTTAAATGCTAAGACCTCTTTCTCTTTTCTAGTATTCCGACTTTATTTTAGGAATGAATATTTTATCAAAATTATCAGGATTTATAACATGGCAGTAAAATACATTACTTATTTTATACATTACTTACTTTTTTTCCTTAAGCATTATTTATTTACTTTTTTATAAACTATAGTTTAACAAAGGTTTATTTTAGATTGATGATGACTAAGTATTTGTTAACTTGTCACCATAAAGTTAGGATAGATATCAAGACAATCACGATCGACCGGTGGACCACCGAGATATTTTGGGATGGCTGCCTCTACTAAGACTTTAGATGCGGCACTCTCATGTCCATAAAATAAGGATAATGAAGTTCAGGCAAAGAAAGAGACAGAAGCAAAACAAATTTGACTTATTTGTAAAGTCTATTTATTAAACAAAAGGTAAAGAACACAAAAAGATGCTATATGTTTGGTATAATTAATAAAAATTGCGATTTTTACTCCCTGGAGCAAATTTCAAAAATGAACCTATTTACAAAAAACAGTATAAGATAGTTAGTATGATGGTTAATACGGAGTATGTCTCCGGACGATGCAATACAGGCCTTACAACGCCTACGCATGCTGAGTATCAAATTATCAATCTGATCTTGGGAATATTACACCACTCATCAAGCAATGCCCTCCAAGTTCCGGTAGACAGGTGGGAGGGGGTTGACGGCTGCAATTCGTCGGCCAAGCACATCCCACACATGCTCTATTGGATTCAAGTCCGGTGAGTATGCTGGCCAATCCATACGGGTGATATCCTCCGATTGAAGGCATTCGTCTACAATGTTTGCATGGTGAGGACGGGCGTTGTCATCCATAAACAGAAATTCAGCACCCATGGCGCCCGAAACAAACGTACATGTTGTTCCAGAATGACATCCCGATAGATGTGGCCTGTCATCGTTACACTCTGAACATGCAGGTCAGTTCTGGAACCAAGAAAATTCCTCTCCAAACGAGCCATCCTGCACCACCGTAACGGTGTCGTTTAATGGTGTTCTCTTGGTGGTAACGGGTCCCTGGCGCTCTCCATATGAAAGTTCGGCGAGAATCAGACTGCAAACTAAACCTGGACTCGTCGGAAAACATCACAAAGACCACTGTTGCGGTGTCCACAATGCATGCTCTCTACTCCAGGTTAATCGCAGGAGACAGTGAGTTGCGGTAAGGGGAACACATCTGAATGCCTACGAGCATATAGACAATGTGCCTAAGCGTCTGTACACGGTCTGCCTTGAAACTGTCGTACGGTAGCTGAAGAGAGCTGACGAGATAGGTCTGATGCTGTGCTCCGTCTGTTTCTTTTGGAAGTAACTGCCAAATACCGGTCCTCATTCGGCGTTGTAACTCGGGGGCGACCTGTGCTGTAACATCTACTCACATTACCATCATCTTGGAATCGTTGCCAAAGCCTGGGAGACACTTGGCGATTCCAAGTTCCTCGGCTACTTCCAGCTTGGTACTTCGACTTTCCAGTCGTCCTATAATTCTACCACGTAAAAAATCATCCAAATGCTTCCTTTGTGCCATAACTATGCGGTTATTGCACTGAAAGGCTTTTGAAGTGCTTGAGAACAATTTTACTTCTTTGCTCCATTCCTTATATACCCCTCTCTTACAGTATCGTCATTGTGACGTACTATCCGCGCTATCTGGTGGCTTCCTGTAATTTGAATATTCTTCTTCAAGATATGTGTGATAATTCTACAGGTGAATATTTTATTTTAGAGTTCAATTTCTGTGTGATTCTGAATTATCCTTAATTTATGGACATGAGTGTAAAAGAGATATATTTATGGAATACCTATGCCAGATTAAGGAGAATCAGATTTTCACAATCATTGCCACTGTGTATACTTAAGCAAAAGATTTGATAAAGGTGTAAACAATACATGTACCTTCATTGTAAATGAATGATGGCATTTAAGACGTTCATTGCCGCTGTAAGGGAAAAAAGTGATCATTGCGATGCTAGCCGTAGGAAAGAATATTTTTCCGTACCCCGAGGGAAGGGAAGAATAAATGTTAAGGGGCATAGTACCTTTGACCCTTCTGAAAATAAAATTTTCAAAAACATTTCAAGAAATTGATATAGATTATTAAGGACATTTTAAAGCAAACCTCGTAGAAATCTGACAATAATTACGCTCTCAGCACTAAAAAGTTTAAAGGTCAAAAAATACTTAAACCTTAGAAAAATGCAAAATTAGATCTTTCGCAAGGTTCTGTTTGGAATTTTTGGATTTGTTATTTGTTTCATCAGTATCTCACAATTAGAAGCAACATGAGGTCTGTTGTTGACTCATCTCGTACTTTTAAATCCCGATGAAGTGATGAGGTTGAGAACTCAATTTTACAGCTTAGAATTAGTGATAAAAAATATCAGCATCTTACAAAACAACAATTGATATTTGTTTAAAGGGAATCACCATTGATACTTGATGATGGACTAGCTAATCGCCTAGATATTAAGAAAATTCCAGGTTTTAAAATAAATACTTTTTTGTTATTTCTGATTTTCAATCATGAATAACGGGAGTGGAAATTGTCTATATCTCTCACATAAAAGGCTCCTAAGACACTGAGCATGAGAAAAAAATATGCAGGAACACTTTATGGAAAATGAAGTCTCAATATATGAAATTTATACATTTTAAGTGTAAAAAGATTTATTTTAAAATGCAAAACAATTAAAATTTAATCTTTGAACTTAATTTTCTCAGTTTCTAAATTTCCCACTTTTCTACAAGATTTAAAAAAGTATCGGTTGCAGAGTTACGATATTTTATATGTGTAACGTATTTGTAGATCTGCATTCTGTATGCCTCAATTTGTGGGATGGGATTAGTAGAATTTATTTTGTAATGTAATAAATACTAAAAAAATAGTGATTTTAAATTTTTAAAAATTTTTTTAATTTAAAAAAATCCTAAAATACAATTTAAATTTAAAGTTGGTGGTATACAGAATAAAGGCAGTCTTAAGCTTTAATTTTATATAAAAATATAGAATCTAGCTTTAGTCTTTCGAAGGTGATCTTGTGGGTAACTGAAAGAAAGCTATTTAGTTTTTCTTATTTTTGTATTCACACTTAATGCAATTTAAAAAATTACAATAATTTTACATCAAAATTTTTCTTTTATTTTAAACTTTGTAATTTGCTACACGAACTGTAATGAATTCGCATTAAAAGGAGAAGAACTTACTGATTCATGAAGAATCCAAAAAGTACATTAAAACGTGCAATATCAAGACTCCACAAGGTACTGTCACCCCTTAGTAACCAGCTCTTCCCGCTTTCGCATGGGATTGGCTATTGAGGCATCCACCTCACTCTTCCATTGGATTGGGGTTCTCGAGTTAATTGTTGGGTTAAGTTGGTCGAATTGATTTCCCACGATGTCGTGGATCTAGTATTCAACTTGACAATTTGATTTGTGTGTGTGTGTGTTTTTTTTTTTTTTTTTGTAGTAAAAACAGAAATCTATCACATTTTAAAAAAGAGGTACAATATCCAAAAACAAGAATAAAAAAAAGAAAACATGCACTTTTAATAATGAATAGCTACACCTATGCCACTGGGTGACCACAACACCTTAGAAACATTAGAAGTAGTCCGTGTCCCCAGTTTCTTTCTAGGTTTTCGCTAAGGTTTTTGATTTAATAACAGGGCTTTTCTTTTTTCTAACTCTGAAAGGCCCCGTGGAAAATCGAAAGATGCGCCAATCTGCACTAGATAACTAAATTTTCCCAACAAAAGAAACTGCACTAGAACATGTATTTCGAACAAGAATATTGATTTTTTTATTGGTTTGCAACTATATAGTCATTATTGCAACGTTATATATTTTTAAAAAAAATAGTAAAAACACATTTGCCAAGATTAAGAACTGAATTCATAGCGCGCTAATACGATAGCAATTGCATTTAAATAATTTAGCCATGTGTTGGGAGTCAGGAAGGGTGTTCAAAATTTTGAGGGGTCCAGCGATGTTAGGTGATATACTATAAAGGGAGAGGGGGCAAGTAGCGTACAAAAAATTTTCCATGGTCGAAAGTTCCCCAACTCGTATCAGACCTCAACACAACACCAATTAATTCTTCTGATTTTGTCAACAAAAAACAGTAAAAAATACATTATTGAATTAATAATTAGCATTAATTGATAAAATAAATTGTTAATTACAAGTATTTAATTACATTTTACGTTATATATTTATAGGATTATCATCAATAAAAAAACCCCAAGGGCTTTGGAGTGGGGTCCGGACCCCTAGACACCCCCTTGTGTGCGCCACTGGAGGGGGTGGTGATCAAAAGTTAAAGAACCGCTATTCTATGGTATGAAGATTAGGAGAAAAATAATTAGAAAGAATAATTTCAAAGTTTAATATTTTGCTATAAAAGAGTTGAAATTTTTCGAAAAAAAATTGAAAAAGTCTTAACTTTGGTTAGTTGACTTTAAACTCAAAATAATCATCTTCTATGATATAAATAATTAGAAGTGATGATTATTAAAAAGTGAGTGTATAATGTACATTGCAAAACATTTCATATTCCAGCTCTCTCTCTCTCTCTCTGCAACACCGGGTCAGTCCGATACAAGCTTTTTTCTGTCTTCTACTTTATCGTGCTCTGCATTTTTGACTGTAGGTGCCTTTTCATTTTCAAATAATAATAATAGCAATAATAATTCGAAAGAAGCTATTAAAAGTACTTAATGTTTTTTTTCTTTTAGCTATTTATTACGTGTCCTCTAATGGCAATAAATTCCCTTTAACCAAAAATTCTTTGACTTTTTAACAAAAGGAGATTGAATACTTATAAACTTTCCTCTTAAATAAGTACTTATATTTTCCCTCTTGTCAGTACTCAACATAAAGTTTTATTTTAAATTTTATTTTTTCCTTCATCTATATATCCTACAGAACATATAAAATAATATTTTAACTAACTTATATCAATAAACTTTGCTTTTCAATGATTATTTTCCAATATAATAATTATATATAACTTATATTGGTTTCTTAAACTAACATAAAATTAACTTTTAATGAAATTATCTATGAATGTGAACTATATAAAATGAACAATTTAATAACATTGTTAACATTGTTCATTTATTAAATATTATAGTTATTTCTTCATGTTATTTTTAAGCTATTTATTATCCAAATATAGTTGTTAAGCTGACAAATAATATTATTGTTAAGCTAATAGTCATTACAATTATTGTTGTCTAGAAAGTTTCTAAGACGGTACAAAAAGATAAAGATTTCCCCAATTACGTAGTAAAAAAAGAATTGTTGCAATAATATAGCGTATGTATATATAGCTTCAAATATATAAAAAATCTCTTTTCACTTATATAATATTCCATACCCAAACAACCAATAAATGCCAATATACAAAAGCCCCCACGTTTTCAAGTTTGAAATCTCTTTACATCTGCAATCCAAGTTTTATACTTTGAGTCCTGTAAGACGCACTCAAATGTAGGTTCAAAAGCAGCTCATTATGCGGAGAATTCAATACTCCTTGATTATGAAAGGTTCTTGAAATTCAAAAGTTGGCACATTTGGTTTCGAAGCTTGAGGAGTTTTGAATGGCTTCCGATTTCGAGAATAGAAAGCATTACTAATGATTCTAGTCTTCGCCGTGATTGGAGAAATGCGAATCATTGATGCTGCAATCAGTCTCAGAAGATTTCCAATAAATTTTAACAAACGTTTCAATATAGATTTCTTTTGATACTTTCCCGCATAATAGTGGAATTAACTTAAGTTATAGAAGTTATAGTTAGGAGAAAGAGAGAGAATTTCTAGAGAGAATTTTAAGTATCTTGAAACTGTATAAATTATTTTAAAATAGGAAGTTTCAAAAGCTTCCTTTCAAGATGAAAAGGAACTTTTCAAAAATGCTTAATAAATCACAGTGGAACTAAATATTTTTATATATATTCGGTCTTTATTTATATATTTTTTTATATATTGTATTTGATCAAATTTTGTTGAACCTCTTACCACAAACTTTCATAATTCATGGAAAAGGAAATTAAATAAAACTTCATTGACTTTTTTTTATTGCGTTGTATTTTGGAGCTACACGAAAACTATTCGTAGCAGGCCTCGTTAGTGAGAGCTATATTAACGTCACACTATAAAGCTGCATGAGGGCTAATTGCCGAAGGACCTCGTAATTCTTAACCATGGTCAAAAGATGAGGCTGACATCAGAGTTGCACACCCTCTCCCTAAACTTTTCATAAACACACCAACGGGGAAAGTTTGAGCGTCAAAATATTTTGCCTGAATCAGTTCCCTCTGCATGGCAGGTCTTCAGAGTATAAGAAGATATACAGTATAAGAAGTATACATACAGTATAAGAAGTCTGTAAACGGAAGCTGAAAACCATCGTATTTACATATAAACTTCTTGCTGGCGATTTTTTTCTAAATGTTGATTGCAAGTCAAAGATTTGTCGAGTAACGGAAACTAAGTACCGTTTCATTCTACCCCAACCTCAGCTGTAGTATTGGAGATCAACCTTTGCGTACTTGTATCTCACAATTCTTTTGTCATTCCAGTGATGCATTATAACCGATTGTGTTGTTTTTACTCATGTTAGTGAGCCTTCAAAGTGTTTAAGACATTGTGGATCCCTCCAATTGGGAAGCGTTCTGTGATCCATTTTTTGAACGCAAAGAATGTTAAATCAGTTAGTAAATCATTCGCTAACTTGTAGAGGTTGTATACTTGTCAGTTCTGCTTCCTCCGATCCTCTTGTCAACTTTCAGACCCGGCCAGAGGTGTGGGAGGAGCTGAATAATCAGTAGACACGATTCACTCTATTAATTTTTATTGTTACCAAAATATCACACAGCACAATAACAATCTAATTAAGATAGATGATTAAATAGCAGAGCTCGAAGGTGAGACCGTTAGCCTGGAGATAATATTACGGACCTTCAACTGATTCCACGATAACTAATACAAGCTCAACATAAATTACGCCACGCACTAATAAGATAACTTCTCTTTAAAAAAAGGAATCACGATACCTGCACTTTTATGAAGTCGAGTCCTACAGTCGAGGCCATGAATGCAATTCTTATCCGGATTTAATCACCGTCGAGTGATCCTCTTTTTAGAATTCTTCAATTGATAAACTCAGATTTGCATTTAATAATTTACGAACTTCCACTCACCAACTAACTCTCAAAACTCGAATACAGAATTGTATTATATATATACTTAATTTGCACAATCACGCTTTCTTCTTTCGGTGAAAGTTGTTTGGTAAATTATGCCCCAGAAGAGTCCCCAAGGGGTTAGTCATAGACGCTTATAGACCCTTCACACACACACACAAGGTTAATAATGAAAATATAATCACTGAGATGAAATAGTAAGAAACTTGGTTCGACGACATAAAATGACGGGCCGCATTAATGTTAATGACATAGAAAGGAGTGGGTGGTCTTCTGTTATCAATGATAGTTTGGTTTGAAAAAGTGAATGAGAAAGTTCGTAAAAACAGACGGTCTACAATAAGATGGCTTTGTGATGAATTCCCTCAAAGAGTCACCATCGGTTTAGCAATCTTTCTTTTCAGAGCGGCACCTTT